>OY856412.1:575669293-575799293 GCA_963693085.1 Alisma plantago-aquatica | reverse complement strand
AAGCCCAAACAAACTTCAAGAAATACATGACCACCGGTTCTACGATTGCTGTTAATAGAAACAGCATGCACAGATAGGTATTAACATTACCGCAACTATATAATACGGAGCGCTTGTTTAGATGAAGATACGTCTAAAATAGAAATAAAGTAATAAACAGTTACCATCTTATCAACGATGATGGTAGCACCGACCACACAGACAATTGGGACGAGCACGACTCAAACCACAAACAGTTAGTCACTACAACAAAGAAGACTGCGCAAGATCAAGAACTTCGAGTGATAAAATGCACTGTTGAGTATAGCTCGCCCTTATGTAGGGCAGTTCTGCAGCATGACTTGGATGGGAAGGGGAGATGAGGAAAAGAACAGCACTCTCGCTGCCGTGTGAATTGCAGCCAATACTACCATGCAAACGCAATTGCCTTAAAAGAGTATAACACCAAAGTGCTAGCTTAGCTCGCTATCTTTGTTTCAAAAAGGAAGAATGTTTACCGTATAAGGGAAAAACTTGCGAGGTGTTCATTTCATTTTTCTTTCTTTTTCTTAATTTACACAATCGTCTTTACATTCTAATCTATAATCTTTACTACGCAATAAGCACAGCTGACGTGTGTGTTTGTGTGTTTTTCCAATCTTTCAGTCACGCATATTCTACTATTTGAGACCTAAGAATAACCACAACTGAGGTGTATACTTTTTCAATCACTTAGTCACATTACATATATCTAAATGTTCAAGATGTTTATTTTTTTATAACAGACTTACAAGATATGAGTATGGACCGGCTTGGGCATGATCTGACAAATACTTTTACTATATAATTTAAACCGAATTTGATTGACATGAGCTATATTGAAAATTTTGATTCATATATTTATTTGTATGGGTCATATCAATATGAATCGAGGCCTAAAAACTCAGGCTATTACTGATTTAACTATCTAAGTTGTTTACCTTTTCCCAGCGATTGGGTAGGCACAATTTGACAAATTTCTCGATTGTATAATTTAACTGCAAACCTGATTCACATAAACAACATTGATGGACCCAACTAAAAACATTAATCCAACTTTTTATATGGCCATGTGATCGCCAAAGTAAATCCAAACTTGAGTACTCATTTGGTCATATTTAGATTGTTTACTTTTTTTTCTTCTAGAAAACAACTCAAGATGAGATGGGCATCGACTGACCCAACAAGATTTGGTAGATTCTTCGAGCGCACAATCTAAGTCAGACCTGATTTGTATAAACAACAATGATGTATTGGCCTTTAAATTTTTATCCACATCTTTAGTTAGGACCTTGGTAAACCCATAATCAAAGACTCAAATACCAATATCCATCACACACACACACACACACACACACACACACACACACAGATATATATATATATATATATATATATATATATATATATATATATATATATATATATAGGGAGAGAGAGAGTCACGCTAGTGTACACTCGAGTGTACCGGAGGCACCGTACACCTCAGTCATTTTTGAAAATGCAATAATTTTTTGAAAAATTTAAACCATTGATATTCTTAATTATCATAAGAACATACTGTATAATAAATTTTAACTCATTTGGACACTTATAGGTCATGCATCTAAAGTAGGCAAAAATCACATATTTCAAATTAGTTTTGTGCGTCGATTTTGTTGTCCTTAGATGAGTGACACTCATCCAAATGAGTTCAAATTTTGTATGTGACCTATTATTATTGTAACTAGACCTGTCAAATGGGTGGGTGGGTTGAGTTTGGGTTGGGTCATTGCGGGTGCGGGTCTGGCGGGTGCGGGTCAAAAATATACACTTCTAAACGGGTGGAAGAAAAGCACACCCAAACCCGACCCAGCGGGTTGCGGGTTGCCCGCGGATGCCCATATAAAATGTGTACAATCAACAATAAGTTACCAGTTGCTTTCTTTAACACTAAAAATAACATTTGAAACAGCTTGTAACTACTGTTTTTATGTCAAATATAGTGCAAAAGAACCAACCAACTACTATGTTTGACGTCAAACTATTCGATTAATTTTTTATATATGAAAAAGTAGCAGCTAGTTGTATGTTGATATGAATTAGGAAAATCGATGTAGTTTTCATAGATAAATATCACAAGAAAAATACATAATTTTGTCATGTAACATTAGGCATTCCTAATATTACAAGTACTTGTTATTGCCTATTGCAAACACAAAATAAAGAGAATACAATTGTTGTTGGTAAAGATAAAGAATTAACTTGTACAAAACAAGCAACATCTTTTAATAGGTGTAGATATTATGTATATGAATATATTTGCTTCAATTAACTAGGTCACCCGCGGGTGCCCGCGGATCACCCGTGAAACCCGCTTAATAAACGGGTGGGTATGGGTTTGGGTGATTTTCAGCGGGTGGCAAATTTTGCCACCCAAACCCAACATAAACGGGTCGACCCATGGGCGCCCGCGGATTTTGACCCAGTTTGACAGGTCTAATTGTAACCATGAAGATCAATGGATTAGATTTTGGGAAAATGTGGTTTAGATAGGAAAACACGAATGGGGTGTACGACGTGATATGTACACTTGAGTGTATTCTAGCCTAACTCTCTCTCTCTCTCTCTCTCTCTATATATATATATATATATATATATATATATATATATATAATGTGTGTGTGCGCGCGCGAATATATAACTACTCTTTATTTGTGATATGTATCTTTTTGTACGATTGATTATAAAGTTTTCAAATTATATTTTATCTATTACTTTATGTTAATGTAAATATGGCATACAATTGATCGTTAATGAAGCCATATGTTGAGATATATTTAAGAAAGTGTTGGACCTTTTTGCAGGTTGCTTTAAAATATGTTGATTGTTAGTGGAACTTTGTATATTGTTTATGAGTGGGTACTATTTGTTAAATTCGATGTACACTATTGGGATGGCCTAATGGCCCTTCCTAACAATGTTCAAGATAAAAAAAGTTTCAACTACCGAAGTGAGCAATGCAACATAATCATATGAGCTTAGTGAAGTGTTGTTAAACCAAAATTTAAGTAATGTATTACATCAATGTGATATTAACAAAGAATGAGACAGAGGTGGTGGTATATCTATGAGGCAGTCAGTGTTGAAAATTCAAGAATGATATCTAGGTGGTTAGTGAGAAGATGTTTGAGCACGTCCATATTTTATCAAACACGTGAACCTAACTTCATTTGACATGAAAAACTATTTGTGGATGTGGAATTTATAAACCTAAATTAGTTTCCAAGTTTTAAAGTTTGTGCCTAAAATGATTCTAGACTGATTTTGAGTTTGTACTATATCAAATTGAGTTAGCTTGGAAATGATAAATTCAAATATCTGATATTTTGATAAGATTATAATTTAGTAGATATCATGATTTATTGATATTTCAACAAATTCAAAATTGCCTACCACATAAAGAGATAGTAAAAATATCATTCTATGTGGAGTACTATGATATTCACTAACGGTTAGTTGCATGCACATAGAAAACTATAAAATTTGGTGTGGATTCAGAATAAACTTTACAAATTTGAAATAAAAAGAAAATAAGATATAGGATTTTGTTTGTTTCATATATCAAGAATCTCCAAAAGTGATGAGATATGAATGAATGTGTGTTACTTCTGTTTTAAATAAACATTGCCATCATAGTTTCAATAAAAGTTCTTTTATTTGTAGCATTTTATGTGTGACAGTAATATAACTTAGACATACATTGAGAAACATGTAGAACTGAGTATATATGATTATATATGTCAAATATGTCATCTTAATGCTTAATTTTAAAAACAAACATACTTAGCACGTGCTCTCTTACTAGTATACAGAAAAGAATGTGTGAGGTGGTATGTAAATTTTTAATTTTATTTTATAAAAAATTGTTATTATATGCTAACTAGACATGTGGAACACAAGTTTTTACCTAGATATACTTTGTTTCTTTTTAATTTTCCAAATTATAAATTGAAACATGTGCATTCGTTAAGGTTATATAAAAGACTATGGAAGGGGTATGGTGTAAATTGTTATTTTTTAGTTACAAATTGGTCTTTATCATCCGATATTTAAAATTCATGTTTACATCAGCATTAGGAGTTTCCACCCATCTCCAAACTGCACCCAAACATCGTTTGTAGTTGTTAGGGTTGGAAGTCTGAAGAACCAAAGTCAAAAGAGGACATTGACATGTTGACGCATGGAAGAACCTTGGGGTGACGTTGTCGGTATAGTTATGTTCTTTTGAGTGTGTGAGAGTCGAAGTTAGTTGATTCTTTATCTATTTCTACATTTTGTATAAATTTCTCCTTCATCTTGTTTAACATTATGTGTTGGTTTAGTCAAAGAAAGATAAATAGAAATTTCAATCTTGTCTCCTAATTTTTTTCTTTTGACTAATTATGTGTTGTATTACCACAATGACGGTCCTTAAACTAATTTGATCTTCTCAAACCTATGCAATGTAGAGGTTTATGTCTAACAAATTTAGATAATTAATACTAGCTATAGCATGAAATTGAACACAAATATATAGGAAAGCTAATGGAGATGAAGTATTTATGTTGAATTTTTCTAACAGTTTCAATTGTGATCCAAGTTTTACATTCTCGGCATATGGCAGTAAAAGTTGAACGATAATATATGAGATCTATATTTGATGATTGAAAATGATTCCAAAATATAGATAATTATTCCACGCATGTCAATGTTGTCAAAGACAAGTTTGATAACAGAATACAACATTGACGATCTCATGATTGCACTAGTTATTTAAACAAAGTAGGCATTCCATGCGTTGTGGGTGTCTTTCTATTAATATTTTTCTAAGTTTGGTTGGTATGTTAAGTGACGCTCGAGAAGACAATTTTCTAACCTTCTAACACATGAATATACTCACAGAAAAAGAAAAGAAAAAGATAATTCATGGTCTAATATATGCCAACGTATTACGCCATAAATCTAAAATGTACAACACCAAATCTCAAGTTGCTTCGAAGTTGTATGAGTGGTCCATGAGTGAAGTGGATATTATAAGTTTTAATTGACTAACTAGCAAACAGTGAACAAAAGTTGTAGGAGAAACTAATTAATCTTGTACGCAATCGTGTTCTACAAAATAGTTACTAAACCACTAGAATCAGAATTGTGTTTGCATGTGAAGGTTAGTAACTATTTTGATATGTTTTATATGTTTACGAATGTTGCTTGTCACTCAAACATGAAACCACTACCAAATCATATGTCACAAAATAGTTACAAAATAATTACCTATCCACTTGTTTTGATATTCTTTTTTTTTATGAACCTTCACCGGACAAAGCCTCTACATTGACCCCAGCCCGACATAGGAAACTATCATGTCTTTGATGATTCACACTAAGGACCAATAGGTCGTATAAAATTGTTCATTTTCTATATAGCTTTTCCAATGATCGAACTCGTAATCCCTTGTAGGGAATTGCCAAATCGTACCATTTGAGCTATCTGCCAACCCATTTTGACATTTTGCTTATATAAAAGTCATAGTTATTTCTTTTGAAATATCTAAAACAAGAATTGAAAATTAAAAAATATGCAATATAAAACAATATGGTTGGATGAAGACATCATTACACTATTTGAAGTATATGAATATACATAAGCAGTAAAAATATTTTTAATTTAATGTGTGTAGATTCCATATAGCGGGTTTATGGGGATGCATGTATGGATACATATATTCCCTTAATGTGTCTACTTAAATGTGAATATACATATAGAGTGGCCTACAATATAACTGTATGCTCAGGTACGGGTTTGAAGGTTTGGGGCGTACTCCTTATTTACAACCCTAGACTCATTCAGAACAGAAGTGCTCGTAACTACATATTATGCTTTGATTTTCCGACAAGAAAACCCACACTAATATAGATATCAAATACTTTGATAAATAATATCTTACTCCTCAATTCTTTAAATGCAAAGTGCTTACACCATGCCTACTCTTGGCGTAAATGATCGGTTTGGATAAAACCAGTGGGGACAAAAAGGTTGTCCACCCACCCACTAGGTAGCGAGTCAGCAACCTTCGTTTGATCTCTCCTCCAGCGCCAGTTTGTTGATTTGCGCGTCTTTAAACGGCAGTTGCGGCTCAGATTATACACAGTAGCGGAAAATAAATAAATGATTCTGTTAACTAGAATAACATAAGCTGGGGAAAATTTTGAGATTCAAAATTAGCAAAATCTCTACGGTAAGGGAAATTAATACTAATGTGACAGTGGCCTTTTAAGAAAGGTGTTGTCACAAGTAATTTAATATAGAGACCAGAAGTGGCTAAGGGTGGCAACTCTGATTTTTGCGTCATTTTCAAGTCAATTGGGGTTTAATATTTAGAAGTTATAAAATTAAATATTATGATAGAATTTATATAAAAAAATCTGGTCATTTCAGATCGGCTCAAAAATTGTAATGTATCAGATCTATCGAATAGTTTTGTTCTCATACATACGTGAGGACAAAAAAAAATCTTAAAGTAGATGTCATCAGAACTCTTGTCACAATGGGTATCGTTACCTTAATCTATAGCATCTTGTATTGTTAGTCTATGTTTAATTTTTATGTTTTGAAGTGGATGGACAAATTGTTTGGACATCAAAATCAGGTCGGTCGGCACTGTTTTTGTACTTTAAGATACTATTTAAGAGTAGATTAAAATATTTTTAACCCGTGTTTTTACTCCGGGAATAATTGCTTAGTGGGGTACGTGTTGTTTGACGACAATAAAATTATATTTCGTTATGTTTACAAATGTTGATTCCCACTCAAACATGAAACTACTACCAAATCATATATTAGGAAATAGTTACAAAATGGTTACTAACCCACTCATTTTGATATTTTTTTTTTCTATGAACCCTTACATGGCAAAGCCACTGTATTGGACCCAACCCAACCTGACATGGAAAACCCTCATGTCTTTGATGGCTCACACCGAGGGTTAATTAAAATCATAATTGATTGGTAGGCCTACACGACTAGCCAGCTGACAAACCATTCATTTCAGTATATAATAAAGTGTAATAAAAATAAAGAATATATATACATGTATTTATTTGTAAACTTAGAAGAAAAAAATTAATATAGCAATAAAAATAAGAAAATACTAATATCAAAAATAAGAATATAATAAATACTAATATAGAAAAATAATATATATATACATAATATATATATACATACATAATATATATATATATGTACATATACATATATATATACATATATATATACATAATATATATATATACACATAATATATATACATATATATACATAATATATATATATATTTATATATATATTATACATATACATATATATTTATCAAAACATAATATTTATAAATGTAGATAAAATATCCAAAATTAATAGATATAATACTAAAATTATATAATAAAGTTTAAAATTATAAAAATAAAGAAAATATATACATGTATTTATTTGTAAACTTAGAAGAAGAAAACTAATATAGCAATAAAAATAAGAAAATACTAATATCAAAAATAAGAAAATACTAAAATAGAAAAATAATATAAATATATATATATTAAAGGTATGATACATAATATCAAAAATATACCTATATATACATACATATATATAAATATATATATACATACATAATATATATACATAATATATATATAATATATATACATACATAATATATATACATAATATATATATATATATATATATATATATATATTAAAGGTATGATACATAATATAAAAAATATACATATATATACATCATATATATATACATAATATATATATATATTATATACATATACATATATATATGTACAAATAATATATATATATATTATACATATACATATATATATATATATTTATCAAAACATAATATTTATAAATGTAAATAAAAATATTCAAAATTAATAGATATAATACTAAAATTATATAATAAAGTGTACAATTATAAAAATAAAGAAAATATATACAACTATTTATTTGTAAACTTAGAAGAAAAAAACTAATATAGCAATAAAAATAAGAAAATACTAATATCAAAAATAAGAAAATAAGAAAATACTAATATAGCAAAATAATATATATATATATATATATATATGTATGTATATATATGTATATATATACATATATATACATATATATACACATATATATTATTTTTCTATATTAGTATTTTCTTATTTTTGATATTAGTATTTTCTTATTTTTATTGCTATATTAGTTTTTTTCTTCTAAGTTTACAAATAAATACATGTATGTATTTTCTTTATTTTTATAATTTTAAACTTTATTATATAATTTTAGTATTATATTTATTAATTTTGAATATTTTTATCTACATTTATAAATATTTTCTTTTGATAAATATAATATTCTGTTATTATTTTATTATTTTAAATATATGGCTAATTGTATATAAGTTAATTTAGATTATATTAATTTAGCAATTTAACACATATATATGTATATATAATATACATGGTATACATGGTATCATAATTCAAAAAAAAGTAATACGTCCGGCTTCTGGATGCATTGCCTCCTGAGAGAGCAATGCGTCCCAGCAGAGGACGCATTGGCCTGCAAATGTGCCATTTTGGGCAATAAGTTCAAGAATGTGCCATTTAGAGAATAAAATATGGGAAATGTGCCATTTAAGTTTTTTTGCCAAAGAATAATCCCATTCATACGTGAAAGAATCGCCTCACGACTGATACTCACGGCCGTCGTACGGGTCATTCTGCCGGTAACCCGCATATGAAGCATGTGGTGGCGGTGGGCTTTCCACCCACGCCCGAACCAATGACCAACACAAGAAGGCCGAGGATGAGGGCGAGGTCCAAAGCCCAAACAAACTTCAAGAAATACATGACCACCGGTTCTACGATTGCTGTTAATAGAAACTGCATGCGTAGATAGGTATTAACATTACCGCAACTATATAATACGGAGCGCTTGTTTAGACGAGGATACGTCTAAAATATAAATAAAGTAATAAACAGTTACCATCTGATCAACGATGATGGTAGCACCGACGGGAGACCACACAGACAATTGGAACGAGCACGACTCAAACCACAACCAGTTAGTCACTACAACAAAGAAGACTGCGTAAGATCAAGAACTTCGAGTGATAAAATGCACTGTTGAGTATAGCTCGCCCTTATGTAGGGCAGTTCTGCAGCATGACTTGGATGGGAAGGGGAGATGAGGAAAAGAACAGCGCTCTCGCTGCCGTGGGAATTGCAGCCAGCACTACCATGCAAACGCAGTTGCCTTAAAAGAGTATAACACCAAAGTGCTAGCTTAGCTCGCTATCTTTGTTTTAAAAAGTAAGAATCTTTAGCGTATAAGGGAAAAACTTGCGAGGTGTTCATTTCATTTTTCTTTCTTTTTCTTAATTTACACAGTCGTCTTTACATTCTAATCTATAATCTTTACTACGCAATAAGCACAGCTGACGTGTGTGTTTGTGTGTTTTTCCAATCTTTCGGTCACGTATATTCTACTATTTGAGACCTAAGAATAACCACAACTGAGGTGTATGCTTTTCAATCACTTAGTCACATTACGTATATCTAAATGTTCAAGATGTTTATTTTTTTTATAACGGATTTACAAGATATGAGTATGGACCGGCTTGGGCATGATCTGACAAATACTTTTACTATATAATTTAAACCAAATTTGATTGACATGAGCTATATTGAAAATTTTGATTCAGATATTTATTTGTATGGGTCATGTCAAGATGAATTGAGGCCTAAAAACTCAGGCTATTACTGGTTTAACTATCTAAGTTGTTTACCTTTTCCCAGCGATTGGGTAGGCACAATTTGACAAATTTCTCGATTGTATAATTTAACTGCAAACCTGATTCACATAAATAACATTGATGGACCCAACTAAAAACTTTAATCCAACTTTTTATATGGCCATGTGATCGCCAAAGTAAATCCAAACTTGAGTACTAATTTTGTCATATTTAGATTGTTTACTTTTTTTTCTTCTAGAAAACAACTGAAGATGAGATGGGCATCGACTGACCCAACAAGATATGGTAGATTCTTCGAGCGCACAATCTAAGTCAGACCTGGTTTGTATAAACAACAATGATGGATTGGCCTTTAAATTTTTATCCACATCTTTAGTTAGGACCTTGGTAAACCCATAATCAAAGACTCAAATACCAATATCCATCACACACACACAAACACACACACGCATATATATATATATATATATATAGGGAGAGAGAGAGTCAGGCTAGTGTACACTCGAGTGTACCAGAGGCACAGTACACCTCAGTCATTTTTGAAGACACACTAGTACAGAAATGAGTTATAACGTCCCTACGTATAGGGTCGGTTTTACCAAATAACCGACCTTATATGTCTAAAAAAAATGCAGGCACCACTTAAGACCTCTTGGGTCGGTTTTCTTAAAAAACCGACCTTGTAGTGTATCTCTATAGGGACGGTTTTCTAAATAACCGACCTTATATGTCTATAAAAAATGCGGGCACCACTTAAGACCTCTTGGGTCACTTTTCTTAAAATAACCGACCTTGTAGTGCATCTCTATAGGGTCGGTTTTCCAAATAACCGACCTTATATGTCTATAAAAAATGCGGGCACCACTTAAGACCTCTTGGGTCACTTTTCTTAAAATAACCGACCTTGTAGTGCATCTTTATAGGGTTAGTTTTTATAAAATAAGCAACCTCATAGACAATTGGTTTAGAAATTCATTTACAAGTTTCCCGCGGAAAAAATTTGCTTGATTTTTGGCTTCGCGCCTCGATCTATAGGGTCGGTTTTTCTTTATAACCGACCCTAAAGGGCTCCTCGGTCGACAAATTCGTCGACCGAATAAGTGCTGGATTTCACGAATACGAGCACCTTTAGGGTCGATTTTATCCTTATAACCGACCCTAAAGTCCTCTTCGGTTCTGCACCTCTAAGGTCAGTTTTTCTTTTAAAATCGACCCTAAAGGATCCTTGGTCGACAAATTTGTCGACCGATAACAATTATAGATCCAGTTTACTTCACGCATGTATAAGCACCTCTAGCTTCAGATTTGTACTTATAACCGACCTTAGAACTTTTCTCGGTCGACAAATTCAACGACCGATAAGGAGTCAGATTTTAAGTGTATAAGCAACTTTTAGGGTCGGTTTTTTGCTTATAACCGACCTTAGAAGTCTATTCGGTCGACAATATTTTCGACCGAATTGGACTTTAGGGTCGGTTATAAGCAAAAAACCGACCCTAAAGGTACTTATACACCGAAATCTGGCTGTTTCTCGGTCGACGAATTTGTCGACCGAGAGAGAGCCAGATTCGTTCGTATAAGCTCCTGTAGCGTCAATTTTCCTTTATAACCGACCCTAGAGGGATTTTCGGTCGACAATATTATCGACCGAGATAAACTTAGGATCCAGTTTAGTATTTCACACATGAATAAGATCCTCTAGGGTCGGTTTTAAGGAAAAAACCGACCCTAGAGGTACTTATACGAAGGAAATCTGGCTCTCTGTCGGTCGAAGAATTATTCGACCGAGACGCATCGGTCGACAAATAGTTCGACCGAGGCCAACCCTGTGAACCTCCATTTGCTTGAATTAAAAAGGCAATATTTTGATTAAAATATAAATCGTAACGGCTAGAAAATCGACTGTCATAACGGTAGACGACCGTTGCGGGCGTCGGTTGACAAATTGTCGACCGAAACGGCTAGAAAATCGACCGTCATAACAGCTAGAATTTCGACAATCGTAACGACTAGTTCGATCGACCGTTGGCCGACCGGGAGACGACCGTTGCGGGCGTCGATCGACAATTTGTCGACCGAAATGGCTAGAAAATTGACTGTCATAATGGCTAGAAAATCGACCGTCGTAACGGCTAGTTCGATCGACCGTTGGCCGACTGGGAGACGACCGTTACAGGCGTCGGTCGACAAATTGTCGACTGAAATGGGCTATGTTTTGCTATAAATAGCACCCAAAATGATCCATTTCTTCACACCTTCACATTCTCATTTTTCTAGCTCGTCTCTAGTGTATTCTTGTGAAAATCTTTAGCTTCTCTACATCCAAGTCTTGCTTGCTACTTCTCCATTTCAAAGCAACGAGATGGCTTCCTCATCAACGCGTGGAAAGAAGCAAGTTGCAGGCAGGAAAGGAAGGACGGTCTCTGATCCTCTGTCGTTCATCAACGACGTCCCCTTCAAAGACGCAGCTGCAGGCGACAACTACCTCAGGCTCTCCTCAAAAACTCCTCTTCCACGACGACCAGTCGACGTCATGGACTTCCACAGCATTGTCGATTTGGAGGAACTCTTTAAGGTGCAACATTTGACTGATTTTCTGATCCCCTCCTTCCATTCCTACTCCTCCAAAGTAGTTAATGAATTCTATGCCAATTTAACCCCACATCCTGACCATGATTCCTTCTCCTCTATGGTTGGTGGGTATGGATTTCAGTTTACTGAGGAGGGTATTCTTGATATGCTTGACATAGACATAGAAGAATATAAAGATTTTATTAATCTCACCAGAGGAAATCCACTCAACAAACTCTCCCAAGATGACACTACAACTAGCCTTAGTGATGTCAAAAGAGCCATCTTTCAATCAAATACGACTTGTCATGAAGATAGGGGTACCTATTATGCCATAAATTTAAAACCTAAAGCTAGGATCATAAATCTCATTGTTGCCACCAATATCCTTCCTAGAGCAAACAAATCTGAAGTACCCACCTTTCGTATGTACCTTATCTATGCCATTCTTAAAGGTATTCCCATAAACTTTATTCGTATCATCCTTAAGAATATGTTTGAGTTTTCTTGAAATCCACCTTATGCTGACTTTGTATGCCAAATCACTCAACATTTTCTTAAGAAGAATATTGAGAGCGACTTAGGTTACACATGGGATAGAAAACCCCAAAAGATAAGTAAAAATACGGTGGAAAAGATAGGAATCGACTTTGGCCACAAAAGGGCTAGGACTAAAGGGGAGACATCCACCCAAGACATACCTCCACCACCTCCTCCTACCAACCTACCCCATGATCCTATTACAAACACCTTGACATACATTGCTGGATCCCAATATCACCTAAGTAGGCAATTGGATTATAATCACCATGGCATGACTTATTTAAACCAAAGGATGCAAGCTCTCTCTCCTAACCAACCTGATGAATATCCCTATTCCCTTAATCCTGGCATGATAAATCCATACAATCCTTCCTACAACTACTATCAAATTCCACCTCCACCATCTCCTGATTTCACACATATTCAGTTTTCCCCAATTCAACTTCAAGACATTACTGCCCACTTTTGCTTTGATCGTGTTCCCACCTTTTTGGAGGCTTATGCCTTAACCAAGACAGGTGCCTTGGAGTGGCAGACACTGGTCAAATATTATGGAGTTGAGCCCTTTCTTGGAAAAGATCCATACATTGATGTAATCCTTCGGTCTTTTCAGTGAGATTATGAGATATCTTTGTAATGATTGTAATGGATATCTTTTTATAAAGCAAGTATGTCATGCTTCATCTTATAAAGTGTATGGGCATTAAATTGTTATGAATAAAAGTGTTTTCCATGGCTTCATTTGGACATATACATGTTATATAAGAATATTGTTATTTAAAATGATTGAAAAATAAATTATGGCTAAATTTGATAAAGCATCACTTGGTTTTAAAATTAAATATCTTTTTAAGGGAGAGCATAGCATAAAATTAAGAGGGAGAACTAAATAGTCATACAAAATGATTATATTAGATATAATGTAAAATCTTGTACAAGTACTTAATTTAAACATTGAAACAGGATTAATCTCGGTCGAAAAACTACTCGACCGAGACATCTTGGTTGACATATTTATCGACCGAGACATCTCGGTCGACATATTTGTCGACCGATAATGAGAGCCAGATTTCCTTTCGTGCGTGTACAAGCATCTCTAGGGTAAGTTTTTTCTTTAAAACCGACCCTAGAAGGTCTCTCGGTCGACAATATTGTCGACCGAAATGAGTTTTGGATCCAGTTTAGTTTACACATGTATAAGAACCTCTAGGGTCGGTTTTTTTTACTTTTAACCGACCCTAGAGCTCCCCTCGGTCGATGAATTTGTCGACCGATAACATCTCGGTCGACAAATTTGTCGACCGAGAATGAGAGCTAGATTTCCTTTGTGTGTGTATAAGCACCTCTTCTAGGGTCAGTTTTAAAAAAAACTGACCCTAGAGAGTCTTTCGGTCGACAATATTGTCGACCGAGTTTAGTTTTGGATCCAGTTTATTTCATGCATGTATAAGAATCTCTAGGGTCGGTTTTTTAATTTTTTAACCGACCCTAGAGCTCCTTTCGGTCGACAAATTTGTCGACCGGAAGAAGAGCCAGATTTCCTTTCGTGCGTGTATAAGAACCTCTAGGGTCAGTTTTTTCTTTAAAACCGACCCTAGAGAGTGTCTCGTTCGATAAAGTCGTCGACCGAGAAGTCTTTGTTGTTACCTCTAGGGTCGGTTTTAACCATATAACTGACCTTGTAGGAGGCAACCTTGATCGACAATATTGTCGATCGAGAAGCTTGTTCGGGCATCACTTACTTGTTGGGTCGGTTGTTTGCAAATAACCGACCCTACAGGTTTTGAGTAACAAATAGTCAGGGTCTCATTTTCCCTCCATTCTCGCTGCCAAGACCTAGTTCTTCTTTTCTCTTTTTCCTCCATTTTCGCACCGCCAAAGCTCATTTCCCTCCATTCTCGCTCGACCAAAGCTTCTCTTTACCAAAAGAGTTGTCGCGCCGCCAAAGCTTTGCCAAGAAGGTCGTCGTCGTGTTCGAAGGGAGCTCGTCGTCAAAGCCTTGCCTCCTCTCCGTGAAACCCTTGCCGCCTCTCCGCGCCGCCAAGCCTCCTCTCCACGAAAGGAGCTCGTCGTCGCCGCCTCTCCACACTTCCACGAAGGTCACCGCCTCTCCGGGAAGGTCGTCACATCATCCACGAAGGTCGCTGTCATTTCCAAGTAAGGCCGCTGCCTTGTTCCCTCATTCCCGAGTTCGTTCCCGCCGCCATGGAAGTCCAGGTCCAATCTCGGTCGACAATTTGTCGACCGAGAGCCCACCTACGCGCGGCGTCCAGGTCCACTCTCGGTCGAGAATTTGTCGACCGAGGGTGGACCTGGACGCCGCGTGTAGGTGGGCTCTCGGTCGACGAATTGTTGACCGAGATTGGACCTGGACTCCTTTAACTATACAGTTATATTGTTTTTCCATTTTATATGGTTTGATAACATCCCTCTTCCTTAATCAATTGCTTAACACCCAATTTTGTTAGTTGCATGCTAGCCTAGATCTCTTTTACTTTCCTTAGTGTTAATTTCTTAAATAATTTTCTCTAGTTAGTGTTACTTAACCTGCTTTTAGTTGTTTAGTTAGTTGATTTCCTAGTTAGTGTATGATTTCTTTGTTTAGATAATTTCTCTAGTTAGTTGATAGATCAGGGTTGCCATTATTAGATTAGTGTAGTTGCTTGTTCTTTCTAGCTTGGCCTAATTGCTTGCCATTTCCAATCTTCAACTAGTTTCTCTCTCTTGCTAGTGTATTGATCATTTCTTTCTTAGCCCATGATATCTAATTTTCCAGGGCTGGTCTAGATTTTATAATGACATCATGACTGGAAGGAAATCTTTAGATTATTAAGAGTAAACTTTGGATACTCCCAAATTGACAGTTTAGGGTTGATGCATGAAATAATGCATTTATATATTAACTTCGAAACTCGTTCAAAATTTACTCATTAGGAGTAAACTTTGGAGAGTCCCCGGTTTGGGACTGATTTTGGATATTTTAATCTCACTTAGGATGTACCTGTATAATGTATGTTTAGTTTTGTAGATTATTTCAGTAGGATTTCTTCATTTGTTCTCTGTGTACATATGTGAGTGGTTATTTGCCATTTACATCGGTGTACTTGGAGAACTTAGGGGAAATGCTTCTGAAATTTTCTTCAAAACTAAACATACATTATACAGTTATTAGTGAGATTAAATATTCAAAAATGGGATAGGTGGTACACTTTAGTATATAAGTAATTAACTTCCTATCAATAAAAACTTAAAATTATTATAGTATCAATATTAAACTGTTAGTTTTATAATTAATTTTAATGTGATATAGAAAATGGATCGAAGTTGGATGTCTATCAAGAACCGTTGCAGTCCAGAGTTTGCCAAAGGTCTTGATGAATTTATAAGATTTGCTGAGGAACGTAGGAAACTACCTACAGATAGGCTATATTGTCCATGTAGAAATTGTTGTAACAATTTGAAAGTTGATACTGGTGGGGAAATTAAGAATCATGTCATATGCAATGGGATCATACAAGGTTATAATGAATGGTATTGGCATGGAGAGAAATTGAATTGTGGATCAGAAAATGTCGATACTAATAGTTGTGGCATAGAAGATATAGATAATGATGATAATGTTAATGATGAACCGATTCAGGATGATATGGTTGATGAGATGCTACGTAGTTGTCGGGATAATGTCATTGATCCACCTTCTTTATTTGCAAACATTGTCCATGATGCTGAAAAACCATTATATAAGGGTTGTACTAAGTTCACGAGGTTGAGTGTTGTGATGCGATTATATACTCTTAAAGCTCAAAACCGTTGGAGCGATAAGAGTTTCACTTCACTGTTGTCTTTGTTAAAGGAAATTCTTCCTGAAGGCAACGAGCTTCCAATTTCAACATATCAAACAAAGAAAATAATGTGCCCAAATTGGAATGGAGGCTAAGAAGATTCATGCATGTCCAAATGATTGTGTGTTATTTCAGAAGCACTATAATAATTTGATAAATTGTCCAAAATGTGGTGCGTCAAGGTATAAGACTACAAATTCAGCTAAGGCTAAAAATGGCTCTCCTGCCAAGGTGATGTGGTATCTACCAATAATACCACGATTTCAACGCTTATTTGCTAATACAGAAGATGCGCAAAATTTGTCTTGGCATGGGGAGTTAAAGGTCAATGATGATGGTGTCCTACGACATGCATCTGATTCACCACAATGGAAGAAAATTGATTTATTATACCCTCAATTTGGTAAAGAACTAAGAAACCTAAGACTTGGGCTCTGTACAGATGGAATGAATCCCTATGGTACATTAAGCAGCCAACATAGCACGTGGCCTGTTATGATTGTTATATACAATCTTCCTCCTTGGTTGTGTATGAAAAATAAGTATGTGATGTCGTCAATATTGATATCAGGGCCCAAGCAACCTGGAAATGATATTGATGTTTACCTTCAACCTCTAATTGATGACCTAATGAAACTATGGGAAGAAGGTATTATGACATATGATGCTTCATGTAAAGAGATCTTCTGTTTGCGTGCTATGTTATTTTGCACGATTAATGGTGGTAAAATCGTATATCTTGGTCATCGGAGATTTCTCCCACCAGTGCATCCTTATCGAAGGCAACACAAAACCTTTAATGGGTCAACTGAGGAACGAAGTGCTCCTAAACCTATACCAGGAAATGTTGTATATGATAGGGTGAAACATATTGTTAATGAATTTGGAAAGAGTTCAAGTAGTCATACACTCGCATGTGACAAATCTCTATACAAGAAGAGGTCAATATTCTGGGATCTTCCTTATTGGAGATCTTTGGCAATTAGACACTGCATTGACTTCATGCATGTTGAAAAAAATATTTGTGATAGCATCATCGGTACGCTATTGAACATACCAGGAAAGACTAAAGATGGCATCAAATCTAGAAAAGATTTAGAATTAATGGGTATTTAGAAAAGAATTATCAGTGGAGATCAGGGGTCGCCGCACATATTTGCCACCAGCTTGTTACACTTTGTCAAAGAAAGAGAAATAGACTTTCTATGTGTGCTTGTATAATATTAAGGTTCCACAAGGATACTTTTCTAATATTAGTAGATTTGTATCAATGAAGGATCTGAAACTGATAGGTCTCAAATCTCACGATTGTCACACCTTAATGCAACAAATTTTACCTGTTGCTATTCGATCTATATTGCCGAAGCATGTAAGGTTTGCAATCACAAGACTCTGTTTCTTCTTCAATGAAATATGCAACAAAGTGATACATCCTGATACTCTCGATAAATTATAGAAAGATGTAATTGTTACCATGTGTCATCTTGAAATGTACTTTCCTCCTTCATTTTTTGATATCATGGTTCATCTTGTAGTACATATTACAAGGGAGGTGAAGATGTTGGGTCCAATTTTCTTACACTGGATGTATCCATTTGAACGATACATGATTGTTTTTAAAGGTGATGTTCGGAATCGTTATCGTCCTAAAGGGAGTATTGTTGAGGGTTACATGGCTAGGGAGGTGATGGACTTTTGTAATGATTTTTTGAATTGCAATGAAACTTGTAGCGATCAAAAAAATTCCCATCACACTGGATCTTATTGTGGCAAAGGAACTCTGGGAGGATGAGTGAAAGGAATCAGTCGTGAGTTGTGGGAACAAGCGCATTTGTATATTTTACACAACATCGATGAAGTTAGTAGCTACATCACATAACACAATGATCTTATCAAGAGAAATCATCCGCGATCCAGTTCAATGTGGCTTGCAAGAGAGCATAATCGAACATTTATTAGGTGGTTTGAAGAGAAAGTATTTTAATCAACTATCTGAATCACCAAATAATGTTGCTGAGAACATAAAATGGCTCGCCTTTAAGCCAAAAATGGATGTCATGTCATATGAAGGTTATGACATTAACAGATTTTCATACTACACAAAGCGTCAAGATGAAAGTAGTGTAGTTCAAAATAGTGGGGTCACTGTTAAAGCTTGTTCATTGTATTTTGCTAGTGCCAAAGATAAAAGACCACGCGAAGATGAGATGTCATTGTTTTGAATGGTGACGGTTGAGCATCAATGCTCCCCTCTCCCAGAATATATGAATCTTCTTGTTCTTCTGTTCTATTTCATTCTCTGCAGAAATTTAAAAAAAAAATCGAAACTTCTAGCATCAGTTTTTTAAAATTTCTCGACCGAGGATTACTCTGAAGTCTTTTATTCAATCTTTAGGGTCGGTTATTCCAAAAAAACTGACCCTGTAAAACTCTCTCGGTCGAGAAAATTGTCGACCGAAATATTTTCGGTCGAAAATGTTCTCGACCGAGGATCACACTGAAGTGGTCATTCAACCTTTAAGGCTGGTTATTCCAAAAAAACCGACCCTGTAAAACTCTCTCGGTTGAGAAAATTGTCGACCGAAAATATTTCGGTCAAAAATGTTCTCGACCGAGGATCACACTGAAGTGGTCATTCAATCTTTAGGGTCAGTTATTCCAAAAAAACCGACCCTCTAAACCATATCGGTCGAGAAAATTGTCGACCGAGATCGTTACTGGGTCGGTTTTTTTGGAATAACGGACGCTATATAGCAAATTCTGTAGAGCAAATTCTCGCCTGGGTCGGTGTTTTGCGTCGGTGTTTACTCTGTAAGGTCGGTTTTATTTGGTCAAATAAACTGACGCTATAGAGCAAACTCTATAGCGACGGCCACTTAGGCGTCGGTTATAAAGTGACGCTGCAGGCTTAAAAAAACCGACGCTACAGACCATTCCTGTACTAGTGATGCAATAAATTTTTGAAAAATTTAAACCGTTGATATTCTTAATTATCATAAGAACATACTATATAATAAATTTTATCTCATTTGGACACTTATATGTCATGCATCTAAAGTAGGCAAAAATCACATATTTCAAATTAGTTTTGTGTGTCGATTTTGTTGTCTTTGGATGAGTGACTTACACTCATCCAAATGAATTCAAATTTTGTATGTGACCTATTATTATTGTAACCATGAAGATCAATGGATTAGATTTTGGGAAAATGTGGTTTAGATAGGCAAACACGAATGGGGTGTACGGCGTGATATGTACACTTGAGTGTATTCTAGCCTGACTCTCTCTCTCTCTCTCTCTCTCTCTCTCTCTCTCTATATATATATATATATATATATATATATATATATATATATATATATATATATAATGTGTGTGTGTGCGCGCGAATATATAACTACTCTTTATTTGTGATATGTATCTTTTTGTACGATTGATTATAAAGTTTTCAAATTATATTTTATCTATTACTTTATGTCAATGTAAATATGGCATACAATTGATCATTAATGAAGCCATATGTTGAGATATATTTAAGAAAGTGTTGGACCTTTTTGCAGGTTGCTTTAAAATATGTTGATTGTTAGTGGAACTTTGTATATTGTTTATGAGTGGGTACTATTTGTTAAATTCGATGTACACTATTGGGATGGCCTAATGGCCCTTCCTAACAATGTTGAAGATAAAAAAAGTTTCAACTACCGAAGTGAGCAATGCAGCATAATCATATGAGCTTAGTGAAGTGTTGTTAAACCAAAATTTAAGTAATGTATTACATCAATGTGATATTAACAAAGAATGAGACAGAGGTGGTGGTATATCTATGAGGCAGTCAGTGTTGAAAATTCAAGCATGATATCTAGGTGGTTAGTGAGAAGATGTTTGAGCATGTCCATATTTTATCAAACACGTGAACCTAACTTCATTTGACATGAAAAACTATTTATGGATGTGGAATTTATAAACCTAAATCAGTTTCCAAGTTTTAAAGTTTGTTCCTAAAATGATTCTAGACTGATTTTGAGTTTGTACTATATCAAATTGAGTTGGCTTGGAAATGATAAATTCAAATAACTGATATTTTGATAAGATTATAATTTAGTAGATATCATGATTTATTGATATTTGAACAAATTCAAAATTACCTACCACATAAAGAGATAGTAAAAATATCATTCTATGTGGAGTACTATGATATTCACTAACTGTTAGTTGCATGCACATAGAAAACTACAAAATTTGGTGTGGATTCAGAATAAACTTTACAAATTTGAAAGAAAAAGAAAATAAGATATAGGATTTTTTTTGTTTCATATATCAAGAATCTCCAAAAGTGATGAGATATGAATGAATGTGTGTTACTTCTGTTTTAAATAAACATTGCCATCATAGTTTCAATAAAAGTTCTTTTATTTTGTAGCATTTTATGTATGACAGTAATATAACTTAGACATACATTGAGAAACAAGTAGAATTGAATATATATGATTATATATGTCAAATATGTCATCTTAATGCTTAATTTTGAAAACAAACATACTTAGCATGTGCTCTCTTACTAGTATACAGAAAAGAATGTGTGAGGTGGTATGTAAATTTTTAATTTTATTTTATAAAAAAATGTTATTATATGCTAACTAGACATGTGGAGCACAAGTTTTTACCTAGATATACTTTGTTTCTTTTTAATTTTCCAAATTATAAATTGAAACATGTGCATTCGTTAAGGTTATATAAAAGACTGTGGAAGGGGTATGGTGTAAATTGTTATTTTTTAGTTACAAATTGGTCTTTATCATCCGATATTTAAAATTCATGTTTACATCAGCATTAGGAGTTTCCACCCATCTCCAAACTGCACCCAAACATCATTTGTAGTTGTTAGGGTTGGAAGTCTGAAGAACCAAAGTCAAAAGAGGACATTGACATGTTGACGCATGGAAGATCCTTGGGGTGACGTTGTCGGTATAGTTATGTTCTTTCGGGTGTGTGAGAGTCGAAGTTAGTTGATTCTTTATCTATTTCTACATTTTGTATAAATTTCTCCTTCATCTTGTTTAACATTATGTGTTGGTTTAGTCAAAGAAAGATAAATAGAAATTTCAATCTTGTCTCCTAATTTTTTTCTTTTGACTAATTATGTGTTGTATTACCACAATGACGGTCCTTAAACTAATTTGATCTTCTCAAACCTATGCAATGTAGAGGTTTATGTCTAACAAATTTAGATAATTAATACTAGCTATAGCATGAAATTGAACACAAATATATAGGAAAGCTAATGGAGATGAAGTCTTTATATTGAATTTTTCTAACAGTTTCAATTGTGATCCAAGTTTTACATTCTCGGCATATGGCAGTAAAAGTTGAACGATAATATATGAGATCTATATTTGAGATGAAAATGATTCCAAAATATAGATAATTATTCCACGCATGTCAATATTGTCAAAGACAAGTTTGATAACAGAATACAACATTGACGATCTCATGATTGCACTAGTTATTTAAACAAAGTAGGTATTCCATGCGTTGTGGGTGTCTTTCTATTAATATTTTTGTAAGTTTGGTTGGTATGTTAAGTGACGCTCGAGAAGACAATTTTCTAACCTTCTAACACATGAATATACTCATAGAAAAAGAAAATAAAAAGATAATTCATGGTCTAATATATGCCAACGTATTACGCCATAAATCTAAAATGTATAACACCAAATCTCAAGTTGCTTCAAAGTCGTATGAGTGGTCCATGAGTGAAGTGGATAATATAAGTTGTAATTGACTAAATAGAAAATAGTGAACAAAAGTTGTAGGAGAAACTAATTAATCTTCTACACAATTGTGTTCTACAAAATAGTTACTAAACCACTAGAATCAGAATTGTGTTTGCATGTGAAGGTTAGTAACTATTTTGATATGTTTTATATGTTTACGAATGTTGGTTGTCACTCAAACATGAAACCACTACCAAATCATATGTCACAAAATAGTTACAAAATAATTACCTACCCACTTGTTTTGATATTCTTTTTATTTATGAACCTTCACCGGACAAAGCCTCTACATTGACCCCAACCCGACATAGGAAACTATCATGTCTTTGATGATTCACACTAAGGACCAATAGGTCGTATAAAATTGTTCATTTTCTATATAGCTTTTCCAATGGTCGAACTCGTAATCCCTTGTAGGGAATTGCCAAACCGTACCATTTGAGCTATCTGCCAACCCATTTTGACATTTTGCTTATATAAAAATCAGAGTTATTTCTTTTGAAATATCTGAAACAAGAATTGAAAATTAAAAAATACGCAATATAAAACAATATGGTTGGATGAAGACATCATTACACTAATTGAAGTATATGAATATACATAAGCAGTAAAAATATTTTTAATTTAATGTGTGTAGATTCCATATAGCGGGTTTATGGGGATGCATATATGGATACATATATTCCCTTAATGTGTCTACTTAAATGTGAATATACATATAGAGTGGCCTACAATATAATTGTATGCTCAGGTATGGGTTTGAAGGTTTGGGGCGTACTCCTTATTTACAACCCTAGACTCATTCAGAACAGAAGTGCTCGTAACTACATATTATGCTTTGATTTTTTGACAAGAAAATCCACACTAATATAGATATCAAATACTTTGATAAATAATATCTTACTCCTCAATTCTTTAAATGCAAAGTGCTTACACCATGCCTACTCTTGGCGTAAGTGATCGGTTTGGATAAAACAAGTGGGGACAAAAAGGTTGTCCACCCGCCCACTAGGTAGCGAGTCAGCAGCCTTCGTTTGATCTCTCCTCCAGCTCCTGTTTGTTGATTTGCGCGTCTTTAAACGGCAGTTGCGGCTCAGATTATACACAGTAGCGGAAAATAAATAAATGATTATGTTAACTAGAATAACAGAAGCTGGGGAAAATTTTGAGATTCAAAATTAGCAAAATCTCTACGGTAAGGGAAATTAATACTGATGTGACGGTGGCCTTTTAAGAAAGGTGTTGTCACAAGTAATTTAATATAGAGACCAGAAGTGGCTAAGGGTGGCAACTCTGATTTTCGCGTCATTTTCAAGTCAATTGGGGTTTAATATTTAGAAGTTATAAAATTAAATATTATGATAGAATTTATATAAAAAAATCTGGTCATTTCAGATCGGCTCAAAAATTGTAATGTATCAGATCTATCAAATAGTTTTGTTCTCATACATACGTGAGGACAAAAAAAAATCTCAAAGTAGATGTCATCAGAACTCTTGTCACACAAGGTATCATTACCTTAATCTATATCATCTTGTATTGTTAGTCTATGCTTAATTTTTATGTTTTGAAGTGGACGGAAAAATTGTTTGGACATCAAAATCAGGTCGGTCGGCACTGCTTTTGGACTTTAAGATACTATTTAAGAGTAGATTAAAATATTTTTAACCCGTGTTTTTCTACGGGAATAATTGCTAAGTGGGGTACGTGTTGTTTGACGACAATAAAATTATATTTCGTTATGTTTACAAATGTTGATTCCCACTCAAACATGAAACTACTACCAAATCATATATTAGGAAATAGTTACAAAATAGTTACTAACCCACTCATTTTGATATAATTTTTATCTATGAACCCTTACATGGCAAAGCCACTGTATTGGACCCAACCCAACCTGACATGGAAAACCCTCATGTCTTTGATGGCTCACACCGAGGGTTAATTAAAATCATAATTGATTGGTTGGCCTACACGATTAGCCAGCTGACAAACCGTTCATTTCAGTACAACTTTTTTGAGAGTTGAACTCGTAATTCTTTGTAGAGAATTGCCAAATCGCACCATTTGAGTTATTTGTCAACCCATTTTGACATGTTACTTGACGTATTTTTACGGAATTTCAAGTTTTTTTTTCTTTTGGAATATTTGCAAAAAGATTGAAAATTAAAAAATGCCGTAAAAATAATATAAGATCAAATGAGAATATTGTTAGATTATTTGGGATATATGAATATACACAAACAATAAAATGCATTATTTATATAACGTGTATATAGTGGACATAATATATATATATCAATACATACATTCTTATAATGTGGCTACTCAGATGTGGAGATACATATATAGAGACATACGGTATAACTATATGCTCGGGTATGGGTTTGTTCTATTGGGGCATACCCATTTTCATCTACAACTCTATTGCTATTCAGAAGTGCTCGTATGCATGCTTTGATTTCGGTCAGAAAACACACTCTAATATGAATATCAAATACTTTAATAGATAAAATCTACTCCGCAATTCTTAAATAGAAATTACGTACACCGTGCCTACTCAGCATAAGAAGTGATCGGGTTCGAATAAAGCAAATGGGAGCAAAAAGATTGTCCACCCGCCCATTAGGTAGCGAGTCACTTCAGCAGCCCAATTTTGATCTTTCCTCCAGCTCCAGCTCATTGATTTGCGTCTTTAAACGGCACAGATTATAGACGTTGGCAGAGAATAAACAAGTGATTGGGTAGAGTAGCGTAACTGAAGCTGAAAAAAAGTTGGAGATTCCAAATTAGCAAAATCTCTTGTTTCAGAATTCTTGTTTCACTAATTACACCGGCCGTCCATTGGCTTTTCATGGATTGCTCATTGCCCTTCATTAATTACACCGGCCGTCCATAGGCTTTTAATGGATTGCTCATTGCCCATGGTGAATACACATAAGTAAGTGTGAGTCCTGATAGGTCACTTGTTTATTGTATTTCTTTGTTGCAAAATTAGTTTTACAGTCTGTAGTTTTTTCTCGTATTACGTTTTATGGAATGAAATATATTTTATTTGTTTTATTTTTTGAAAAGTCTTTTGATTTTCATTTTGTGTCATCTTGAGTCCATTGACAATGTTTAAGGCAATAACAACTACTCTCTCTTTGACTACCATTTAAAGTCACCAATTAACTTTGACAATTATGACATGTGTTGGAAAGACTAACAATTGGAGGTTTAAGGCAACAACAATTATCTTCTCTTGACGACACTTGAAGCCGGTCATTAACCGTGAAGATTAAGATGCATGTTGGGCAGATTAACGGTTATAAGGTGAGCAACATGTGTGGGTTGTTACCGCGGACTCTATTGAGACACTATCTATATAAGGAAACGTCCACTCTCCATTGGATACACATCAATACAGTGAGATACACAATAATACAATTGCATACATAGATAGAAAAGAGAGAAAACATGTTCAACAAATATTTTTTGTGTTTCAATTTTTTCTAAGTGGAACGCTCATGTTTCATCTACCACCGGAACATCGTGTGTTCATCCCCAGACCTTCTTCCTTGTTGTTGTTCTTGCGTCGACAACAATTTATGATGATCTATTTCTTCTTTGCGATAAAGGACTAAAGGAAAGAGTTTGACACGTTCTCTTGCTCTCATTGAGTGAATGTACCAGAGTTGCGACAAAGGACTAAACCAGAAAAGCTCGTACTAGGAGTGGAGGAATCTATCTTGAAGATAGTATTTCACAAGCCTTCATCCCAGAATTTGGAGTTTGCATCTTCTAACTAATCGGTGTTTTCTACAAATCCAGAACTATTATTATTACAACTACATATTTTGGTGGTTAATTGTATGTCTTAATCTGATTAACTATTGCCTAAAATCCAACAATTTCAAGATAGAACTTTACGCTCCAACGAATCTGTCCAATAATTTCAAGATAGATTCATAAATAGTTGTTAATTAGATATATTTTTAAACTTCTTTTTTTTCTTGATATGGATTTGAAAATCATGCTTTCTTTCGATGACATTGCTTCCCTTCGTCCAGAGCTATTTTCTGGTCTGCACTTTTATTGTTGATAGAAGAAAATGTGATTATGACTTACCTCTTTGGGTCTCCCTATTGTGCCAAAACCACAACCCACAAATCTCATTGCAAGAAAAGAACAACCTAAACCTGTAGTGCCCACACCCCTTGTTCCCACCCCTGTCTCAAAGGAAACCGATTATTTGTGTCATGGTAGGATTTTTAAGGCTGATCTGATGAACTTTATGACATCTACCATTGAATTCCAACCACTCTTGAACTTTGACGGCTTTATATTCAAATTTTGGTCTAGAAGATACCAATCTTGAGTGTTATGCCTTTGTTGAATGGCTAACTTATAATATGGTTGATGATAAACCAGTTTTGGTTGATGATAAACTAGTTTTGGCTCAAGTTCTAGAATATCAAAACTTAATTTCTAAATCCATAGCCAATGGTTATAACATTGATGAAATTGTTCAAGTAGCAACCCTCGTAGGAAAACTCTCACCTTCTTGGAAGGATTTCTCCAAATCCCTTACACATAGACAAGGAAATATGTCCTGGGAATCCTTAGTTAAATCCCTACAAACTAAGGATAGACATAGGGAATAAGACATGAAGTCTGACCCTGTTGTCAATAGGGTTATAGGTGATAAAACAAGAAGAAACCTCCCATTTCAATAAGAAATCCAAACCTTCTTTTAAGGGTCACAAGAACCACCAAAATAGGAGTATTAATAATAGTGGTCAAGGAGAAAATTGTGTTTTCTTTGTTTATAATAAACCTGGCCACTTAGAGATTATGTGCAGATTTTGGAAAGGTTAGAAAAAGTAGGACGTCCAAACCCCTAAAAATCTTAAAGTAAATATGATCACTGTGGGGGAGGTCTCTTCGTGTTATGTAGAAAGGTTAGAAGATCTTATCATTCTTTTTGTTGGTTCATCCTATGATTGGTACATGTATTCTGATTAGGGGTGTAAACGGTGCGGGTCTGGCCATACCCATATCCATACCCATCAAATTTAGCGGCTCCGGTTCTGGTTCCGGTTCTAGACCCGCATATTATAAAATCTGGACCCGCACCATACCCATACCCACAATAATAGCGGGTATGCGGTGTGAGTATGTGGGTAAACGGTTCTATAAAACATCATATTGTTTATGTAAGAGAAATGACTATGTTCTATGTATTTAAATACAACAAGATATTATTATTATATAGTATATTAATATGCAATAGTTATATTAGATAATGCTATATTTTATACATTAACATCAATTGAGTTAATTGTTTACATATTTGTAGTCATCATCATAACATTAACTTATATATAAAGTAATGTAAATTAGTAGACATTTAGATTTTAAGTTTACATATGATGTTCACTATTGTAACTAGAATAGTTAATTCTTAACTATATGACTAGTCTCAATCTTATTGTGGTCAGAGTAAGATATAATCTCAAGAATTATATTAGTTAGAACAGTAAAATATGATATATATATAACATATTATTTAAGTAGTTACTTATGTATAGCGGGTACGCGAGTCTAGCGGGTCTGGGTCCAAGCATACCCATTATTGGACCCGCTTATATGCGGGTCCAAGGGTATACGAGTCCAAGGGTATGCGGGTATAAATAATTAGACCCGTGATGGTTTTTTTAAGGGTCTGGATTTGCAGGTCTGCGGGTCTACCCGTACCCATTTACAGCCCTAATTCCGATGCCACTTGTCATATTTGATTTGACTAATCCTTCTTTTCCTCCTACCAGGACGAATTCGACAGAGTGATCAGGCGGGGAGATCATTCATCCACCATCTCGATTGCTGGCTATAGATGTGTTGACATAAAGGTTACATTTGGAAACATTCTTAGACTGCATGATGCCCATAATGTTCCCTCGTTTTGTAAAAAATTGATTAGCCAAGTTATTTTACAACATTTTTGTTATACATTTTTGTGTCAAGGCAATCATATTGTAATTTCTAGGAAAGGTTCTTATGTTGGTCTTGGTTATACCCGTGGTAGTCTTATTAAAGTATCTTCTATTTCGTGTAATGTATCTTGTTATAATGATACATCTTCTACTATTTTAATTTCTGAAACTAGTGATGTTTGAAATGCACATATTGGTCATGTGAATAAAAATATGATGAAACACATGATTCATTTAGATCTAATTCCCAAGACTCATATTGATATTTCTAATTGATGTTAGATTTGTGTGCAAGATAAGCTTCCTTAGAAGCCATTTTAAATCAATAGATCATAGTACATCTTTAATTGAATTAATTCATACTAATTTTTGTGATTTAGATAATGTTTTTACTTGTGATGGTATGAGATACTTTGTGACGTTTATAGCTGATTTTTTTTACATACTTTTCTATTTTCTTACTGAAATCTAAGGATGAACAATTAGAAAAATTCATAATTTATAAAACCCAAGTGGAGAAACAATTATATAAGAACATTAAGAGAGTGAGGTCTGAGAGAGGTGGTGAATACACTTTTAATGAACTTAACAAGTTCTGTGAGGACCATGGCCTTATACATGAAACCACCGCCCCATATAATCCTCAATCTAATGTAGTAGCTGAGAGGAAAAATATAACATTGATTGATCTGGTCAATTTAATGCTAGTCGAGTCTTTACTTAATCATAGACCGTGGGGAAAAGCTCTTCATACATCCGACTACATTCTAAACTGTATCTCTTTTAGACATCTTGACAAAACACCCTTTTAACTTTAGCTTAACATGAAACCATGTTTAAATTACCTCAAAGTTGGGGGTGTTTGGCCAAAGTGAAAATCCCTGATAATAAAAAGAGAAAACTAGGGCCTAAAACTATTGATATTGTCTTTATAGGATATGTTGAAAACAATAATGTAAATAGATTCCTAGTAATAAAATATGATATCTCAAACATTAGATTCAACCCTATACTTGAGACTGGACTTGTAGATGTTGTCTATTATGAAACCATATTTCCTCTCAAGGAAAATGTTTATAGATAGGTTTGTGAAGATCATTCTTCCTCTTCTCCTCAAGCACCCTTTTTGCTTCACCTTCATATGAAATAGAACATGAACTCCTTGTAGATAAACCTCCCAGTGACCTTGGTAGGAGTAAAAGGACTAATGTTGATAAAAAATATGGTCCCAACTTCTACACCTTTTTAGTAGAAGAAGATATGATTACCTATGGGGATGTCATGAAATCCATAGACTCTAGCTTTTGGAAGGAATCTATTGATAATGAAATAGAATTAATTATGAGAAATCATACTTCGATTCTTATTGAACTTCCTCCAGGTTGCAAGACTATTGCATGTAAATGGATGTTTAGGAAAAAGATGAGGGTAGATGGTTCCATTGATAAGTTTAAGTCCAGACTAGTAGCCAAAGATTTTAGTCAAAAGGAAGGATTTGATTCCTTTAAAAAAATGCTCTTATAATAAAAATCAATTCCATTCACATCCTTGTTGCTTTTGTTGCAGTCTAATCCATCAAATGGATGTCAGGACAATTTTATTAAATGGAGATCTCAAAGAAGAGATCTGTATGGATCGGCTAGAAGGTTTTTTAGCACATGGACAAGAACACAAAGTTTGTAGACTAGTCAAGTCCTTGTATGGACTTAAAAAAACTTTGCCCTGAAACTACTTGGCTTGTACCTCACCAAGTAGAAGTACAGGGAATGTAACAAATATTAAAATCATGTTCTACATGGCTTATCATTTTTTATTCATTTGCCCTGAAACTACTTGGCTTGTACCTCACCAAGTAGAAGTCACCATGCCTGATTCTCGTATCAACGACTCACCGTTACTATCTTGGGGTTTAGCCGGCCACCCTAAGATATCAACAACAAACCCTGGCCACCTCACGGTTGCCTAAAGAGGCTCATGTCCTCATCTCAGGTACATGAGATAGGAACCAGCAAAATAGTATATCACATATCGCAACATTGCACATATTTTTCACTTCACATATTTCATTTCATCAGAGTTTATTCCATCTGGACATAGACTTTTGCAAAAATGATTTAGGGCCAGATTCACTCCAAATGACTCCTAGATCCTGGTGGTTTAACCTTTAAAGTCTCAATCCACACTCTAAAAATCCATCTCATAATTCATTGATTACTATAAGGATATCCATTTTGTTTTCCTAGTGTGGTCAGAGGAAACTCACACTGTTCGGGGCACCTAACTAGATGTTTCATCATTTCACTTGTATTCATCTCTTTTACTCATCTTAAAAGAATTCAAAACATCAAATATCATTTGTGTATTCTCGCATAACTAGAATAACATGAAACATATTAAGCTTATCGATAAAGACAATGATAAGCAAAAAAGAACAACAAATATGTATTTTGCAACTCATATGATCAACATATATGATTCTTTCCATTTTCTACATAATCTCATAGCAGTTGTGACACCCTTTACCACACAAAGTGAGATTACCCAAACTAAATGCGGAATTAACACTAATAACCACATTACCACACAACATGGTAAATTAAAACCAATTTAATAACTATACGTCAAGCTGAACTCATCATGTCTAAAGCCATAAACTAGAGCCACTTGTATTTCATTCATCTCAAAATATGTTACTTACATAGTTCACTGCCTAACTAGCCACAACATGTTGCATGTGACAACATGTTCACATACACAAATCACCTTTGTATCGTCATCATATAGATTCAAAAACTCAAAGTGATGTACAATGTTTATAAAACACTCCCAAGGACCTGAGTGTACAAGAACGATACGTAGGATTCTATTACTAGACACTAGTTGTATATCCATGATCCAACAACTACGCTCTTTAGGGTATATGCCTCGACAACATGATCTCTATCTCGGCATGCATGTCCTCCTAAAAGATTGTGAAACCCACGGTGTGAAAACAAATGTCCCAGCAAGAGTTAGAACTTTCTGCCAACATCTATTAAAAGCACATATAACTAAAATAATAGATTATACTATTAATAAATGGGCACATTCAGCTAAATGATATAAGCAGAGAAATTAATATTATGAAAAGGAATATGAAGATCATGTATATTCTCTAACCATAGAACTATAAAAAATCAAGGCAAGGCTTCAAATAATGTCATCGTATTTGATTCTACACAGATACACTTACATGGGTGATTATGTATTTTATTATGCCCTGAGGATTTGAGTCGTACCACTAAGATCCAACTGACCACTATTAAGTCAAAATCAATGCTATATAAGGTCCATTGAAGAGTCAGAATCCACGACCTCACCAATAGACTCTTGGTCAGTATAAGAGTGAAAATGACATATAGTCATCTAAGGGATCATCTCATGCACGGTCATCCATATAACAACCTAGCCCACCTTGGTACAGGTCACGATGCTAGTAAACTGAGTTACGACCCACAGTTGCACTCATACCAGGGTATGGCCTACAGCCAATCCTATGAAATCTCATAAGCAATATATCATGGAGCTACAGTCTGTATCCGCACTCCTGCCAGGTTATGGCCCCCAACCAATCTTGTGAATGCATATAATCAACAGTATATGACTCCAAGCTTCCACTAGGGACAACTCATTTCACCATCTAGCAAGTGCTCACACTGAGATGGATCTATGGCATAGAGTAGAACTGCATGATTAAGTTCCACTTGATTAGTTAAGTCCATTTAAATGTCTTTTAACATCTATGAGTTACAACATATAAAATCAGAACAAACTCTATGAAAATAAGGGCATGGCACACTTCCATAAGATATAAACATATAGGGTGTGAGATTGTCACACTATCATCACATTATACTTATATTAATGTCATTCCCCACATCATCAACAAGGCCACATATCAGGGGATACCAATCCCTCAATTCATCATTGGGAAAAGTCATCTCATATTAAGCAACAAGTCACTGCCAGGTCATAGGATCCATTAACACTATTCATGTATCACAAGTGCCTCAACATGCCTTACAAGGGCATATTCAACACGTGTCACATCATAATCGCATAGAATGTACTAGCTGTGATTACCAAGCTCATAACACCTGCATGGTCAGAGATTGACAAGCAAGAGAGAGAAAATCACATAACATCATAATCCTTTAATAATAGAGAAACTAGTAAGATCATTGTTCTTTATTAGAAAAGGGTTTCCTCTTAGCTGATTAGAGTTTTCAAGACTAGGTTCAACCATCACCCTCCATCATCTTGGGGTGTGTGAGGATTAGGAAACATAATTAGAGTGGATTAGATAACATTCTAAACAATATTATATATGACTTATGTATTATTCATATGTGAATATCATTAGGTGTTCACATGTGGTTCTTATCCATCTAACATCACCATATATTAACCACATAACCTCATCGGTCATGACCACCCATCATGGTCCATGTCACAACTGCAACACTCATGTGTCTCGACTGTCCACCTACATGTCGTCGTAATCCTAACACCCTCAACACATAGTCACGACCGTGATGATTCCTCACCCTATTCATGACTGTGACACATCACCTCTTAGTCACGGCTGTAACACATCCCAACTAGGTGTCTTGACCAACATTCATAGTGAGGCATCACGACTAGACAACAACATGGCGTCTTGACCATCAACCACCTAGCAACGTCGTGACCCAGGCCTTAAAGTAGCATCATGGCCATCTCCATAACACAAAGTTTCGGCCAAAACAAGAACGACGTGTTGCGACCACTTCACAATGGAGTGTTGCCACCAAACCAAGAAATGACGTTGTAATCAGAACCAGAGTTAATTGTTTCACACAAGCATTGCAAACAAGCATTACGGTGACCCAAATCGAACACAAAGCATGGATGTATCGATCCCAACACTACACATGAGTGTATGTCTCAACCCAAAACACCCAAAACACCTATGTCTTGGTCCAAAAAAGGTCAAATGACAAAACACTAAGCATCACCAAGCTCAAAACTTATGGATCCAAGCCATCAAACCCTAAAATGAGCACCAAGGTGATCATCTAGAAACACCATTACAGAAGAGAAAACTAAACCTTAAAACATGAGAAAATCATCTAAAACTACAAGGTAATCATAAGAACCAATATTCTTAATTATCATAAGAACATACTATATAATAAATTTTAGCTCATTTGGACACTTATAGGTCATGCATCTAAAGTAGGCAAAAATCACATATTTCAAATTAGTTTTGTGTGTATATTTTGTTGTCCTTGGATGAGTGACTTACACTCATCCAAATCAATTCAAATTTTGTATGTGACCTATTATTATTGTAACCATGAAGATCAATGGATTAGATTTTGGGAAAATGTGGTTTAGATAGGCAAACACGAATGGGGTGTACGGCGTGATATGTACACTTGAGTGTATTCTAGCCTGACTCTCTCTCTCTCTCTATATATATATATATATATATATAATGTGTGTTTGTGTGCGTGTGAATATATAACTACTCTTTATTTGTGATATGTATCTTTTTGTACGATTGATTATAAAGTTTTCAAATTATATTTTATCTATTACTTTATGTCAATGTAAATATGGCATACAATTGATCGTTAATGAAGCCATATGTTGAGATATATTTAAGAAAGTGTTGGACCTTTTTGCAGGTTGCTTTAAAATATGTTGATTGTTAGTGGAACTTTGTATATTGTTTATGAGTGGGTACTATTTGTTAAATTCGATGTACACTATTAGGATGGCCTAATGGCCCTTCCTAACAATGTTCAAGATAAAAAAAGTTTCAACTACCGAAGTGAGCAATGCAACATAATCATATGAGCTTAGTGAAGTGTTGTTAAACCAAAATTTAAGTAATGTATTACATCAATGTGATATTAACAAAGAATGAGACAGAGGTGGTGGTATATCTATGAGGCAGTCAGTGTTGAAAATTCAAGAATGATATCTAGGTGGTTAGTGAGAAGATGTTTGAGCATGTCCATATTTTATCAAACACATGAACCTAACTTCATTTGACATGAAAAACTATTTGTGGATGTGGAATTTATAAACCTAAATCAGTTTCCAAGTTTTAAAGTTTGTGCCTAAAATGATTCTAGACTGATTTTGAGTTTGTACTATATCAAATTGAGTTGGCTTGGAAATGATAAATTCAAATAACTGATATTTTGATAAGATTATAATTTAGTAGATATCATGATTTTTTTGATATTTCAACAAATTCAAAATTACCTACCACATAAAGAGATAGTAAAAATATCATTCTATGTGGAGTACTATGATATTCACTAACTGTTAGTTGCATGCACATAGAAAACTATAAAATTTGGTGTGGATTCAGAATAAACTTTACAAATTTGAAAGAAAAAGAAAATAAGATATAGGATTTTTTTTGTTTCATATATCAAGAATCTCCAAAAGTGATGAGATATGAATGAATGTGTGTTACTTCTGTTTTAAATAAACATTGCCATCATAGTTTCAATAAAAGTTCTTTTATTTGTAGCATTTTATGTATGACAGTAATATAACTTAGACATACATTGAGAAACAAGTAGAATTGAGTATATATGATTATATATGTCAAATATGTCATCTTAATGCTTAATTTTGAAAACAAACATACTTAGCACGTGCTCTCTTACTAGTATACAGAAAAGAATGTGTGAGGTGGTATGTAAATTTTTAATTTTATTTTATAAAAAATTGTTATTATATGCTAACTAGACATGTGGAGCACAAGTTTTTACCTAGATATACTTTGTTTCTTTTTAATTTTCCAAATTATAAATTGAAACATGTGCATTCGTTAAGGTTATATAAAAGACTGTGGAAGGGGTATGGTGTAAATTGTTATTTTTTAGTTACAAATTGGTCTTTATCATCCGATATTTAAAATTCATGTTTACATCAACATTAGGAGTTTCCACCCATCTCCAAACTGCACCCAAACATCATTTGTAGTTGTTAGGGTTGGAAGTCTGAAGAACCAAAGTCAAAAGAGGACATTGACATGTTGACGCATGGAAGATCCTTGGGGTGACGTTGTCGGTATAGTTATGTTCTTTTGGGTGTGTGAGAGTCGAAGTTAGTTGATTCTTTATCTATTTCTACATTTTGTATAAATTTCTCCTTCGTCTTGTTTAACATTATGTGTTGGTTTAGTCAAAGAAAGATAAATAGAAATTTCAATCTTGTCTCCTTATTTTTTTCTTTTGACTAATTATGTGTTGTATTACCACAGTGACGGTCCTTAACCTAATTTGATCTTCTCAAACCTATGCAATGTAGAGGTTTATGTCTAACAAATTTAGATAATTAATACTATCTATAGCATGAAATTGAACACAAATATATAGGAAAGCTAATGGAGATGAAGTATTTATGTTGAATTTTTCTAACAGTTTCAATTGTGATCCAAGTTTTACATTCTCGGCATATGGCAGTAAAAGTTGAACGATAATATATGAGATCTATATTTGAGATGAAAATGATTCCAAAATATAGATAATTATTCCACGCATGTCAATATTGTCAAAGACAAGTTTGATAACAGAATACAACATTGACGATCTCATGATTGCACTAGTTATTTAAACAAAGTAGGTATTCCATGCGTTGTGGGTATCTTTCTATTGATATTTTTCTAAGTTTGGTTGGTATGTTAAGTGACGCTCGAGAAGACAATTTTCTAACCTTCTAACACATGAATATACTCATAGAAAAAGAAAAGAAAAAGATAATTCATGGTCTAATATATGCCAACGTATTACGCCATAAATCTAAAATGTATAACACCAAATCTCAAGTTGCTTCAAAGTCGTTTGAGTGGTCCATGAGTGAAGGGGATATTATAAGTTGTAATTGACTAACTAAAAAATAGTGAACAAAAGTTGTAGGAGAAACTAATTAATCTTCTACACAATTGTGTTCTACAAAATAGTTACTAAACCACTAGAATCAGAATTGTGTTTGCATGTGAAGGTTAGTAACTATTTTGATATGTTTAATATGTTTATGAATGTTGGTTGTCACTCAAACATGAAACCACTACCAAATCATATGTCACAAAATAGTTACAAAATAATTACCTATCCACTTGTTTTGATATTCTTTATATTTATGAACCTTCACCGGACAAAGCCTCTACATTGACCCCAACCCGACATAGGAAACTATCATGTCTTTGATGATTCACACTAAGGACCAATAGGTCGTATAAAATTGTTCATTTTCTATATAGCTTTTCCAATGGTCGAACTCGTAATCCCTTGTAGGGAATTGCCAAACCGTACCATTTGAGCTATCCGCCAACCCATTTTGACATTTTGCTTATATAAAAGTCAGAGTTATTTCTTTTGAAATATCTGAAACAAGAATTGAAAATTAAAAAATACGCAATATAAAACAATATAGTTGGATGAAGACATCGTTACACTAATTGAAGTATATGAATATACATAAGCAGTAAAAATATTTTTAATTTAATGTGTGTAGATTCCATATAGCGGGTTTATGGGGATGCATGTATGGATACATATATTCCCTTAATGTGTCTACTTAAATGTGAATATACATATAGAGTGGCCTACAATATAATTGTATGCTCAGGTATGGGTTTGAAGGTTTGGGGCGTACTCCTTATTTACAACCCTAGACTCATTCAGAACAGAAGTGCTCGTAACTACATATTATGCTTTGATTTTCTGACAAGAAAACCCACACTAATATAGATATCAAATACTTTGATAAATAATATCTTACTCCTCAATTCTTTAAATGCAAAGTGCTTACACCATGCCTACTCTTGGCGTAAGTGATCAGTTTGGATAAAACAAGTGGGGACAAAAAGGTTGTCCACCCGCCCACTAGGTAGCGATTCAGCAGCCTTCGTTTGATCTCTCCTCCAGCTCTTGTTTGTTGATTTGCGCGTCTTTAAACGGCAGTTGCGGCTCAGATTATACACAGTAGCGGAAAATAAATAAATGATTCTGTTAACTAGAATAACAGAAGCTGGGGAAAATTTTGAGATTCAAAATTAGCAAAATCTCTACGGTAAGGGAAATTAATACTGATGTGACGGTGGCCTTTTAAAAAAGGTGTTGTCACAAGTAATTTAATATAGAGACCAGAAGTGGCTAAGGGTGGCAACTCTGATTTTTGCGTCATTTTCAAGTCAATTGGGGTTTAATATTTAGAAGTTATAAAATTAAATATTATGATAAAATTTATATAAAAAAATCTGGTCATTTCAGATCGGCTAAAAAATTGTAATGTATCAGATCTATCAAATAGTTTTGTTCTCATACATACGTGAGGACAAAAAAAAATCTCAAAGTAGATGTCATAAGTCCCAATGGGTATCATTACCTTAATCTATATCATCTTGTATTGTTAGTCTATGCTTAATTTTTATGTTTTGAAGTGGACGGAAAAATTGTTTGGACATCAAAATCAGGTCGGTCGGCACTGCTTTTGGACTTTAAGATACTATTTAAGAGTAGATTAAAATATTTTTAACCCGTGTTTTTACTCCGGGAATAATTGCTAAGTTGGGTAGGTGTTGTTTGACGACAATAAAATTATATTTTGTTATGTTTACAAATGTTGATTCCCACTCAAACATGAAACTACTACCAAATCATATATTAGGAAATAGTTACAAAATAGTTACTAACCCACTCATTTTGATATATTTTTTATCTATGAACCCTTACATGGTAAAGCCACTGTATTGGACCCAATCCAACCTGACATGGAAAACCCTCATGTCTTTGATGGCTCACACCGAGGGTTAATTAAAATCATAATTGATTAGTTGGCCTACACGACTAGCCAGCTGACAAACCGTTCATTTCAGTACAGCTTTTTTGAGAGTTGAACTCGTAATTCTTTGTAGAGAATTGCCAAATCGCACCATTTGAGTTATTTGTCAACCCATTTTGACATGTTACTTGATGTATTTTTACGGAATTTCAAGTTTTTTTTTCTTTTGGAATATTTGCAAAAAGATTGAAAATTAAAAAATGCCGTAAAAATAATATAAGATCAAATGAGAATATTGTTAGATTATTTGGGATATATGAATATACACAAACAATAAAATGCATTATTTATATAACGTGTATATAGTGGACATAATATATATATATCAATACATACATTCTTATAATGTGGCTACTCAGATGTGGAGATACATATATAGAGACATACGGTATAACTATATGCTCGGGTATGGGTTTGTTCTATTGGGGCATACCCATTTTCATCTACAACTCTATTGCTATTCAGAAGTGCTCGTATGCATGCTTTGATTTCGGTCAGAAAACACACTCTAATATGAATATCAAATACTTTAATAGATAAAATCTACTCCGCAATTCTTAAATAGAAATTACGTACACCGTGCCTACTCAGCATAAGAAATGATCGGGTTCGAATAAAGCAAATGGGAGCAAAAAGATTGTCCACCCGCCCATTAGGTAGCGAGTCACTTCAGCAGCCCAATTTTGATCTTTCCTCCAGCTCCAGCTCATTGATTTGCGTCTTTAAACGGCACAGATTATAGACGTTGGCAGAGAATAAACAAGTGATTGGGTAGAGTAGCGTAACTGAAGCTGAAAAAAAGTTGGAGATTCCAAATTAGCAAAATCTCTTGTTTCAGAATTCTTGTTTCACTAATTACACCGGCCGTCCATTGGCTTTTCATGGATTGCTCATTGCCCTTCATTAATTACACCGGCCGTCCATAGGCTTTTAATGGATTGCTCATTGCCCATGGTGAATACACATAAGTAAGTGTGAGTCCTGATAGGTCACTTGTTTATTGTATTTCTTTGTTGCAAAATTAGTTTTACAGTCTGTAGTTTTTTCTCGTATTACGTTTTATGGAATGAAATATATTTTATTTGTTTTATTTTTTGAAAAGTCTTTTGATTTTCATTTTGTGTCATCTTGAGTCCATTGACAATGTTTAAGGCAATAACAACTACTCTCTCTTTGACTACCATTTAAAGTCACCAATTAACTTTGACAATTATGACATGTGTTGGAAAGACTAACAATTGGAGGTTTAAGGCAACAACAATTATCTTCTCTTGACGACACTTGAAGCCGGTCATTAACCGTGAAGATTAAGATGCATGTTGGGCAGATTAACGGTTATAAGGTGATGACGTTGCATGGTTGAGATTGAAATGTGGCCTGAAATTAACATGATGACCAAACGAGCAATGTTATGGAAGACATAACCGCAAGGACAAATGATTCTTGTTAGGGAACGGCCTAATAGCGGGCTGCTACCACGGGCAGCATTCCACCGCTACGACGTCGGCCTACTGCCACTGACATTTTGTGTTATTTAAAAACGTACAGTTACTAGCTAGTCAGCGACCAATAATCAAAGATGGAAGCCACCGTGTTACAAAACTCAACAAGAAATATCAACACCGAAGGCCAACGATGGATTGATGAACGGAGGGATGCTAGCTCACCCCTAGGGAGATAAGAACGTCATTGGCAGCATAAATGTGGGAGAAAACAACTATGCAACATAGCTCAACACCAAAATCCCGATGGAAATCCATGTTGAACCAGCTGTGAGCGCGGCCAACAAGAGGACAACCGCAACAGGGTGCATCGCCATGTAGGAGTGGCAATTGCGTTCAAATCGTCTCGGTTGTACTTTAAATCAATATTTTTTGTCTAGACTCTAAATTTTGAGAAGATTACTTTTCGGGTGGGAATCTATGCTAATTTGACTTGTGCGTAAAAGGTATACACATAAGTAAGTATGAGTCCTGATAGGTCACTTGTTTATTGTATTTCTTTGTTGCAAAATTAGTTTTACAGTATGTAGTTTTTTCTCGTATTACGTTTTATGGAATGAATATATTTTATTTGTTTTATTTTTTGAAAAGTCTTTTGATTTTCATTTTGTGTCATCTTGAGTCCATTGACAATGTTTAAGGCAATAACAACTACCCTCTCTTTGACTACCATTTAAAGTGACCAATTAACTTTGACAATTATGATGTGTGTTGGAAAGACTAACAATTGGAGGTTTAAGGCAACAACAATTATCTTCTCTTGACGACACTTGAAGCCGGTCATTAACCGTGAAGATTAAGATGCATGTTGGGCAGATTAACGGTTATAAGGTGAGCAACATGTGTGGGTTGTTACCGCGGACTCTATTGAGACACTATCTATATAAGGAAACGTCCACTCTCCATTGGATACACATCAATACAGTGAGATACACAATAATACAATTGCATACATAGATAGAAAAGAGAGAAAACATGTTCAACAAAGATTCTTTGTGTTTCAATTTTTTCTAAGTGGAACGCTCATGTTTCATCTACCATCGGAACATCGTGTGTTCATCCCCAGACCTTCTTCCTTGTTGTTGTTCTTGCGTCGGCAACAATTTATGATGATCTATTTCTTCTTTGCGATAAAGGACTAAAGGAAAGAGTTTGACACATTCTCTTGCTCTCATTGAGTGAATGTACCAGAGTTGCGACAAAGGACTAAACCAGAAAAGCTCGTACTAGGAGTGGAGGAATCTATCTTGAAGACAGTATTTCACAAGCCTTCATCCCAGAATTTGGAGTTTGCATCTTCTAACTCATCTGTGTTTTCTCCAAATCCATAACTATTATTATTACAACTACATATTTTGGTGGTTAATTGTATGTCTTAATCTGATTAACTATTGCCTAAAATCCAACAATTTCAAGATAGAACTTTACGCTCCAACGAATCTGTCCAATAATTTCAAGATAGATTCATAAATAGTTGTTAATTAGATCTGTTTTTTAACTTCTTTTTTTCTTGATATGGATTTGAAAATCATGCTTTCTTTCGATGACATTGCTTCCCTTCGTCCGGAGCTATTTTTTGGTCTGCACTTTTATTGTTGATAGAAGAAAATGTGATTATGACTTACCTCTTTGGGTCTCCCTATTGTGCCAAAACCACAACCCACAAATCTCATTGCAAGAGAAGAACAACCTAAACCTGTAGTGCCCACACCCCTTGTTCCCACCCCTGTCTCAAAGGAAACCGATTATTTGTGTCATGGTAGGATTTTTAAGGCTGATCTGATGAACTTTATGACATCTACCATTGAATTCCAACCACTCTTGAACTTTGACGGCTTTATATTCAAATTTTGGTCAAGAAGATACCAATCTTGAGTGTTATGCCTTTGTTGAATGGCTAACTTATAATATGGTTGATGATAAACCAGTTTTGGTTGATGATAAACTAGTTTTGGCTCAAGTTCTAGAATATCAAAACTTAATTTCTAAATCCATAGCCAATGGTTATAACATTGATGAAATTGTTCAAGTAGCAACCCTCATAGGAAAACTCTCACCTTCTTGGAAGGATTTCTCCAAATCCCTTAGACATAGACAAGGAAATATGTCCTTGGAATCCTTAGTTAAATCCCTACAAACTAAGGATAGACATAGGGAATAAGACATGAAGTCTGACCCTGTTGTCAATAGGGTTATAGGTGATAAAACAAGAAGAAACCTCCCATTTCAATAAGAAATCCAAACCTTCTTTTAAGGGTCACAAGAACCACCAAAATAGGAGTATTAATAATAGTGGTCAAGGAGAAAATTGTGTTTTCTTTGTTTATAATAAACCTGGCCACTTAGAGATTATGTGCAGACTTTGGAAAGGTTAGAAAAAGTAGGACGTCCAAACCCCTAAAAATCTTAAAGTAAATATGATCACTGTGGGGGAGGTCTCTTCCTCTTATGTAGAAAGGTTAGAAGATCTTATCATTCTTTTTGTTGGTTCATCCTATGATTGGTACATGTATTCTGATTAGGGGTGTAAACGGTGAGGGTCTAGCCATACCCATATCCATACCCATCAAATTTAGCGGGTCCGGTTCCGGTTCCGGTTCTAGACCCGCATATTATAAAATCTGGACCCGCACCATGCCCATACCCACAATAATAGCGGGTATGCAGTGCGAGTATGTGGGTAAATGGTTCTATAAAACATCATATTGTTTATGTAAGAGAAATGACTATGTTCTATGTATTTAAATACAACAAGATATTATTATTATATAGTATATTAATATGCAATAGTTATATGAGATAATGCTATATTTTATACATTAACATCAATTGAGTTAATTGTTTACATATTTGTAGTCATCATCATAACATTAACTTATATATAAAGTAATGTAAATTAGTAGACATTTAGATTTTAAGTTTACATATGATGTTCACTATTGTAACTAGAATAGTTAATTCTTAACTATATGACTAGTCTCAATCTTATTGTGGTCAGAGTAAGATATAATCTCAAGAATTATATTAGTTAGAACAGTAAAATATGATATATATATATAACATATTATTTAAGTAGTTACTTATGTATAGCGGGTACGCGAGTCTAGCGGGTCTGGGTCCAAGCATACCCATTATTGGACCTGCTTATATGTTGGTCCAAGGGTATATGGGTCCAAGGGTATGCGGGTATAAATAATTAGACCCGTGATGGTTTTTTTAAGGGTCTGGATTTGCGGGTCTGCGGGTCTACCCGTACCCATTTACAGCCCTAATTCCGATGCCACTTGTCATATTTGATTTGACTAATCCTTCTTTTCCTCCTACCAGGACGAATTCGACAGAGTGATCAGGCGGGGAGATCATTCATCCACCATCTCGATTGCAGGCTATAGATGTGTTGACATAAAGGTTACATTTGGAAACATTCTTAGACTGCATGATGCCCATAATGTTCCCTCTTTTTGTAAAAAATTGATTAGCCAAGTTGTTTAACAACATTTTTGTTATACATTTTTGTGTCAAGGCAATCATATTGTAATTTCTAGGAAAGGTTCTTATGTTGGTCTTGGTTATACCCGTGGTAGTCTTATTAAAGTATCTTCTATTTTGTGTAATGTATCTTGTTATAATGATACATCTTCTACTATTTTAATTTCTGAAACTAGTGATGTTTGAAATGCACATATTGGTCATGTGAATAAAAATATGATGAAACACATTATTCATTTAGATCTAATTCCCAGGACTTATATTGATATTTCTAATTGATGTTAGATTTGTGTGCAAGATAAGCTTCCTTAGAAGCCATTTTAAATCAATAGATCATAGTACATCTTTAATTGAATTAATTCATACTAATTTTTTGTGATTTAGATAATGTTTTTACTTGTGATGGTATGAGATACTTTTTGACGTTTATAGATGATTTTTTTTACATACTTTTCTATTTTCTTATTGAAATCTAAGGATGAACAATTAGAAAAATTCATAATTTATAAAACCCAAGTGGAGAAACAATTATATAAGAACATTAAGAGAGTGAGGTCTGAGAGAGGTGGTGAATACACTTTTAATGAACTTAACAAGTTCTGTGAGGACCATGGCCTTATACATGAAACCACCGCCCCATATAATCCTCAATCTAATGTAGTAGCTGAGAGGAAAAATATAACATTGATTGATCTGGTCAATTTAATGCTAGTCGAGTCTTTACTTAATCACAGACCGTGGGGAAAAGCTCTTCATACATCCGACTACATTCTAAACTGTATCTCTTTTAGACATCTTGACAAAACACCCTTTTAACTTTAGCTTAACATGATACCATGTTTAAATTACCTCAAAGTTGGGGGTGTTTGGCCAAAGTGAAAATCCCTGATAATAAAAAGAGAAAACTAGGGCCTAAAACTATTGATATTGTCTTTATAGGATATGTTGAAAACAATAATGTAAATAGATTCCTAGTAATAAAATATGATATCTCAAACATTAGATTCAACCCTATACTTGAGACTAGACTTGTAGATGTTGTCTATTATGAAACCATATTTCCTCTCAAGGAAAATGTTCATAGATAGGTTTGTGAAGATCATTCTTCCTCTTCTCCTCAAGCACCCTTTTTGTTTCACCTTCATATGAAGTAGAACATGAACTCCTTGTAGATAAACCTCCCAGTGACCTTGGTAGGAGTAAAAGGACTAATGTTGATAAAAAAATATGGTCCCGACTTCTACACCTTTTTAGTAGAAGAAGATATGATTACCTATGGGGATGTCATGAAATCCATAGACTCTAGCTTTTAGAAGGAATCTATTGATAATGAAATAGAATTAATTATGAGCAATCATACTTAGATTCTTATTGAACTTCCTCTAGGTTGCAAGACTATTGCATGTAAATGGATGTTTAGGAAAAAGATGAGGGTAGATGGTTCCATTGATAAGTTTAAGTCCAGACTAGTAGCCAAAGATTTTAGTCAAAAGGAATGATTTGATTCCTTTAAAAAAATGCTCTTATAATCAAAATCAATTCCATTCACATCCTTGTTGCTTTTGTTGCAGTCTAATCCATCAAATGGATGTCAGGACGATTTTATTAAATGGAGATCTCAAAGAAGAGATCTGTATGGATCGGCTAGAAGGTTTTGTAGCACATGGACAAGAACACAAAGTTTGTAGACTAGTCAAGTCCTTGTATGGACTTAAAAAAACACCTAAATAGCATAATGATAAGTTTGATAAAATTGTTTGATTTTTTAGATTTATTGTGAATGAATCTGACCATTGTGTTTATTCCAAAACTTTTGATGACACTTGCATCATTATGTGTTTGTATGTAGATGATATCTCATTGTTTGGATCAAATTACACAACTATAAATGATACTAGATCTTTTCTTGCTAGCAATTTTGATATGAAAGATTTCGGACTTGCTGATGTAATACTTGGTTTTAAGTTGAGTAGATCTTCTTTTGGTTTTGTACTTAATCAAACTCATTATGTAGATAAAATCTTGCATAATTTTGAAATGGTTGATTATAATCCTATTAATACACCTTATGATCCTAACTTACACCTAAAGGTACATAAGGGTACTCCTGTGGATCAACATAAATATGCACAAGTCATAGGAAGCTTGATGTACCTAGCCAACTACACTAGATCTGATATTTCTTATGTTGTAAGTAGATTGAGCAGGTACACTAGTTGTCCTAATATGGACCACTTGAAAGTTTTAGTAAGAGTATTTAAGTACCTTAAATATACAACAAAGTAGAGTCTTCATTGTACTGGTTTACCACCAATACTAGAGGGTTATATAGATGCAAAATGGATCGTTGATTCAGACAAAACTAAGTCAACCAGTGGGTATGTGTTTTGCCTAGGAGGAGGAGCATTTTCTTGGAAATCATCCAAGCAAGCTATGAGAGCAAGATCCACCACTGAGGTTGAGTTTATTGCTTTAGATTTATCTTGTTGTCAGGTTGAATGGCTTAGAAATTTACTTATTGATCTGCCAATTGTTTCTAAATCATTTCCTCTTGTTTCTATATTTTGTGGTAATAAAGCAGTTGTTGACAAGTCTAAGCAATCTAAAGGTAACCTGGGAAAGCTCTTTATGAGGTTAAAATATGAACATGTTATAGATCATATTACATGTGGGGTCATGTCTATAGAGTATGTAAGATCCACAATGAATATTGAAGATCCACTTACTAAGGGTAACCTACCATTCTAAAATTGGACATCCCATGAGAATTGGTTAAAAGGAACAACTAAAGTATTGTGACACACTGTCATGCTAAACGATATCACTTAAAACAAAACATGTAATATGTCGGGACCTCTCTTTTAATTAGAATAAATACCAACCATTAGAGATAATCACAAAACATAAACTTAGATTATGAAATAAAAAAATGAATTCTCAACAAAGTCGATTAAACAATATATGAAAAACATAGATAATTTTTTCCGTTTTCTTTCTTCACAGATTCATAAATTAATGTCACATTAAGAACATCACATTTAGATATCAAAAATCTTATTCAACTCCATTAAAATTAGAATCAAATTTTGTTCTCATATGTGGTTCTGTTTACATCAGATACACATACATTAATGAACAAACTTAGTCTACAACCCATCCCAGAAAGAGAGAGTATAAGGACATTCTAATCTATCTAGATTATGCTATTTATATCTTCTTTGTCACGACCTCTCCGTTGGATAGAATTTTACCTAAAACATTTGAAACAACCTCATGAGACTCATATAGAGCCCCAGTGAGTGGATACCTCCCACTCAAGCTAGGTACATGCATCAACATCTGATTAAGTACAATAACCTAATAGAAACATGCAAATATTGAAAAGTCTAGCAGATACTTTTATCATAAGTCAAATTTAGCTTACAATGGTAATCTAATCCAATAGATAAGGTAATAAACTAAACCAATTATAACTTTGAAACATCTTTTAGAGCATATATATATGAACAAATCAGTAGATACTTCTTAATTCAGATTAAGAATCCTACTGCATGAGTAGTAAGTCAAATTCTAAGCATTTTGAATCAATACATAATAATAACATTATCTTTGTGACACTCCACCAGTCAGACCAGGAATACATCTTGCAGTCCTGAAGTTGAAGTACACGTAATACATATCTACCAAACAATACTATCAAATATCAAGCAATCCAACTTATATTCAAAACGGATATAAATCCCAACATTTATAACTTGTCAACATGATAGATCATAATATGAAATAGAAAATGTCCATAGAAACATGATTACTTTCCACAACAAGAAGCATAATCAATAATGACAAATCATCAAGTAGAAGTACAAGGAATGTAACAACCATTAAAATCATGTTCTACATGGCTTATCATTTTTTATTCATTTGCCCTGAAACTACTTGGCTTGTACCTCACCAAGTAGAAGTCACCATGCCTGATTCTCGTGTCAACGACTCACCATTACTATCTTGGGGTTTAGCCGGCCACCCTAAGATATCAACAACAAACCCTGGCCACCTCATGGTTGCCTAAAGAGGCTCATGTCCTCATCTCAGGTACATGAGATAGGAACCAGCAAAATAGTATATCACATATCGCAACATTGCACATATTTTTCACTTCACATATTTCATTTCATCAGAGTTTATTCCATCTGGACATAGACTTTTGCAAAAATGATTTAGGGCCCGATTCACTCCAAATGACTCACTCCTAGATCCTGGTGGTTTAACCTTTAAAGTCTCAAACCACACTCTGAAAATCCATCTCATAATTCATTGATTACTATAAGGATATCCATTTTGTTTTCCCAGTGTGGTCAGAGGAAACTCACACTGTTCGGGGCACCTAACTAGATGTTTCATCATTTTACTTGTATTCATCTCTTTTACTCATCTTAAAAGAATTCAAAACATCAAATATCATTTGTGTATTCTCGCATAACTAGAATAACATGAAACATATTAAGCTTATCGATAAAGACAATGATAAGCAAAAAAGAACAACAAATATGTATTTTGCAACTCATATGATCAACATATATGATTCTTTCCATTTTCTACATAATCTCATAGCAGTTGTGACACCCTTTACCACACAAAGTGAGATTACCCAAACTAAATGTGGAATTAACACTAATAACCACATTACCACACAACATGGTAAATGAAAACCAATTTAATAACTATACGTCAAGCTGAACTCATCATGTCTAAAGCCATAAACTAGAGCCACTTGTATTTCATTCATCTCAAAAGATGTTACTTACATAGTTCACTGCCTAACTAGCCACAACATGTTACATGTGACAACATGTTCACATACACAAATCACCTTTGTATCGTCATCATATAGATTCAAAAACTCAAAGTGATGTACAATGTTTATAAAACACTCCCAAGGACCTGAGTGTACAAGAACGATACGTAGGATTCTATTACTAGACACTAGTTGTATATCCATGATCCAACAACTACGCTCTTTAGGGTATATGCCTCGACAACATGATCTCTATCTCGGCATGCATGTCTTCCTAAAAGATTGTGAAACCCACAGTGTGAAAAAAAATGTCCCAGCAAGAGTTAGAACTCTCTGCCAACATCTATTAAAAGCACAGATAACTAAAATAATAGATTATACTATTAATAAATGGGCACATTCAGCTAAATGATATAAGCAGAGAAATTAATATTATGAAAACGAATATGAAGATCATGTATATTCTCTAACCATAGAACTATAAAAAAATCAAGGCAAGGCTTCAAATAATGTCATCGTATTTGATTCTACACAAATACACTACATGGGTGATTATGTATTTTATTATGCCCTAAGGATTTGAGTCGTACCACTAAGATCCAACTGACCACTATTAAGTCAAAATCGATGTTATATAAGGTCCATTGAAGAGTCAGAATCCACGACCTCACCAATAGACTCTTGGTCAGTATAAGAGTGAAAATGACATATAGTCATCTAAGGGATCATCTCATGCACGGTCATCCATATAACAACCTAGCCCACCTTGGTACAGGTCACGATGCTAGTAAACTGAGTTACGACCCACAGTCACACTCATACCAGGGTATGGCCTACAACCAATCCTATGAAATCTCATAAGCAATATATCATGGAGCTACGGTCTGTATCCGCACTCCTGCCAGGTTATGGCCCCCAACCAATCTTGTGAATGCATATAATCAACAGTATATGACTCCAAGCTTCCACTAGGGACAACTCATTTCACCATCTAGCAAGTGCTCACACTGAGATGGATCTATGGCATAGAGTAGAACTGCATGATTAAGTTCCACTTGATTAGTTAAGTCCATTTAAATGTCTTTTAACATCTATGAGTTACAACATATAAAATCAGAACAAACTCTATGAAAATAAGGGCATGGTACACTTCCATAAGATATAAACATATAGGGTGTGAGATTGTCACACTATCATCGCATTATACTTATATTAATGTCATTCCCCACATCATCAACAAGGCCACATATCAGGGGATACCAATCCCTCAATTCATCATTGGGAAAAGTCATCTCATATTAAGCAACAAGTCACTGCCCGGTCATAGGATCCATTAACACTATTCATGTATCACAAGTGCCTCAACATGCCTTACAAGGGCATATTCAACACGTGTCACATCATAATCGCCATAGAATGTACTAGCTGTGATTACCAAGCTCATAACACCTGCATGGTCAGAGATTGACAAGCAAGAGAGAGAAAATCACATAACATCATAATCCTTTAATAATAGAGAAACTAGTAAGATCATTGTTCTTTATTAGAAAAGGGTTTCCTCTTAGCTGATTAGAGTTTTCAAGACTAGGTTCAACCATCACCCTCCATCATCTTGGGGTGTGTGAGGATTAGGAAACATCATTAGAGTGGATTAGATAACATTCTAAACAATATTATATATGACTTATGTATTATTCATATGTGAATATCATTAGGTGTTCACATGTGGTTCTTATCCATCTAACATCACCATATATTAACCACATAACCTCATCGGTCACGACCACCCATCATGGTCCATGTCACGACTGCAACACTCATGTGTCTCGACTGTCCACCTACATGTCGTCGTAATCCTAACACCCTCAACACATAGTCACGACCGTGATGCTTCCTCACCCTATTGATGACTGTGACACATCACCTCTTAGTCACGACTGTAACACATCCCAACTAGGTGTCTTGACCAACGTTCATAGTGAGGCATCACGACTAGACAACAACATGGTGTCTTGACCATCAACCACCTAGCAACGTTGTGACCCAGGCCCTAAAGTAGCATCATGGCCATCTCCATAACACAAAGTTTCGGCCAAAACAAGAACGACGTGTTGCGACCACTTCACAATGGAGTGTTGCCACCAAACCAAGACAAGACATTGTAATCAGAACCAGAGTTAATTGTTTCAACCAAGCATTGCAAACAAGCATTACGGTGACCCAAATCGAACACAAAGCATGGATGTATCGATCCCAACACTACACATGAGTGTATGTCTCAACCCAAAACACCCAGAACACCTATGTCTTGGTCCAAAAAAGGTCAAATGACAAAACACTAAGCATCACCCAGCTCAAAACTCATGGATCCAAGCCATCAAACCCTAAAACGAGAACCAAGGTGATCATCTAGAAACACCATTACAGAAGAGAAAACTAAACCTTAAAACATGAGAAAATCATCCAAAACTCCAAGGTAATCATAATAACCAATATTAAGTCATGGTGATAAAACCAAAGTTTAGGTTGCATGCATCAAGATCTCCCTAATCCACACATAACAAATCAAATACATGAATTTAGGGATTAAGAAAAAGAGTAATCTTCGTGAGAATACTTCAAAGTCTTGAACCCTAAATTCATGATAATATCATTTAACTCATTAACATCATATATGGATACTAAAATGAAAGGTTACACCATAAGAAACCCATCATCACCAAGGGAAAAACTTCATATCAAAACATTCATCAAAAGCCCTAAAACATGTGGCATGAAATCCTCATGAAATATCCTTAGCGAGAGAGATAAACCACGTTTGACAACACCAAGGAAGGACCTAAACCTCATAGTACATCAAGACACTTGTCCATCATGCATGTGATCAAAACTAAGATCATGACCTAAGAGATAAACCACCATAACATATCTCTCTTCAAAATTAGGTTCCTTATATTGGAATTTCGGATTTTAAGCATATAAAGCATGATAAATCATATCATTCAAGATCTAGGTCAAGATATAATCTACTAGCACATTAAGGGTACGTTCTAGAGAGATAAAAAACAACATGAAAATAAGATTAAGAGTGCTAATAATAGAAGAGGGTAGAAAGTTATAAAACCTGACTTAAGAAGCTCGCTCATCAAGGATCCAAGCTCTAAGATCAAGGGCTCCAAACACACGATCCAAAGGTTGAAGAATCTCCACCAAAGGCTCCTATTTCAGCCACAAAATCACCTCATAAAATAGAAGACACCATGGTCAAAGTTTGCTCAAGAAAAGGGCATAGAGGACCCTAGATTGTACCCAAAGAAAGAATGGAAGAGAAGGGAGAAGAAACTTCCTCTCACTTGGGTCTACCTTGTCTGAACATGGCCTATGACCCTTGTGATAAGGGGTTCACTTCTCAAGAACGACCACCATGGATAATCCATGGTTTAGGGCCGAGAAAATAGAATAAGGTAGGGGATTAAAAGAAATGCCAACATAGAAGAGAAAACACTTACCAAGGTTGAAGATGACCAAAAGTCACCACAAGCACCATATGCAAGGAAGTTCAACCACCAAGAGCTTCTAGAACTAGTCCTTCTTGTTCCTCAAGGCTCCAAGGACAAACAAGATAGGGTGAGGAAGAAATAGGGCTAAAAGATTCACTTGCAAGAAGAAGAAAGGGTTTATATACCATGGGAGGAGGGAGATAGAGTAGAGACGAGGTGTACACACCCTAAAACACCAAGGAGACACTTGTTCACTCAAGAAACCAGCATGAAACCACATGCAACTGCCTTATCCATACATGCACAAGAGGGTGAGACACTCTAGTTTGGGTCTCAACCTACTTGGGTCACACAACACACATGGTCGCGATCGTGATCAACATATGGTCGAGAAAAAGCACCAAAGCACACCATGGTCGAGACAAAAGAAACACCAACACACTTAGGTCAAGACACTTCACTAGAAGACAACTATCTTGACCCAAGACAACGGACAACCATCTTGGTCGAGACAAAACCAAGAAAGGGAGGTGTATCATTCATGACACTCTACAAACACTCCCTCAAGGTCGAGACAAGGGTCGCCACCCTCAAAAAGGTACACAAGGTCAAGTTACATCAAAACCCTAGAAAACTTGATCACCCCTAACGATGTCATCAGTCCTCCAAGGCTCAAATAAGGTGTCCCAAACAACCATTCTCTCTATATTGAAGACAAGAGAGAGAAGGGACACCCTAGAGGTGATAGTTGGCTAAATTGGACATTATTATAATCCCTTTGTTTTGATGATGACAAACATTTCTTTCTTGTGGTTTTAACTTCCTATTTGAGTTTTTGAGGAACAATCATATAAGGTGATGGATAGCAAAGATTTGGAGAATCAGTGTGCTAAAATTGCTTTATTTTCATGATTGTAATCAATGTAAAAACTTGTACAAGTTTATAATGTACAAGTACTTTTATATCATGTAAATCAAGCGTTTTGATCCTCCCTATACACTCACAACACTTAGATAGGTCATCCCCCAAGATAGTATCACAATTACACATTGATACACACACTTAGTAAATGAATACATTGAATCAGTGATATTTTCGATCGATAAAAACTTCAACCGAGACACTCTCAGTCGACAAACTCCTCGACCAAGAATAGACCCTTGTAACATACTCGATTCCAGACACATAGGCTAATTTCCCATTATTCTAGGCCCTTAATTGATTAGATGGATATCCAAAATCCCTTCTCCCTTTTCTTTACTTGGCTACCTTTCAATGTCTATATTTCGTTGTAATAGCATAGATTAAACCATACTAGGATCTAATAACCCTAATTGACTCTTTTGAATCACATGAACATGAAATCTTTGAATGTGATAACCCTAATACTTGAAGGATGAGAATTGGTGAATAATGACAATAAACTACATTCTTGACCATAACTAAATATTCTAGTTAACCCTAGGATCTTATAAGGTGGTATGGGGTATAACTCGTAGGGTTTAACCCTATTTGCCTTTTAGGTTAAGATAAATTACTTTAATTAAGTGACTAGAGTGCAATGGTATAAATGTAACAAAGTACTATCAAAAAGGCAAAACTGACCCCAAATTCATGTTCCTCATATCCTAATTAGGCAAGATACCAACTTTGGGCTTAATCGGACACCAAATACACCACTAATGCCAATTGGGAGACTTTAACCAAAGTTAGAAATCATTTAACCCTTGATTTCCTAATTTTGACCAAGGTCTCGATTTTGTCACGTGCCCGACGCCCCTGTTGTAGTCATGCGAGCCTTACCCAGGTCAGGTAACTGGGTGGGAGACCCCATCTCCTACCTCCGTCTTTCCCGCAAGCGTAGGACCTGCTCAACGCCCCCGTAGTTGTCGCCATGCTTCCTCGTTCTACACTCGCTTGTTTACCACGATTTATCCTCCATTAAATCCGCCTTGACCTTCCGAGTTCAATGAACCCTAACTCACTTTCTCTCTCACCCCATGTAGCAAACGCCCAATTTCCCATGTTCCTTCTTCACTACTGTCGTTTTCAGTGACCCTGAAACCCCACCAGATCAATCACCAAGAAGACTCTAATCACACAAAAAGCATCACCTCATCCTCCTTCACCTTTCACCTCGGTCAATTGGCATGAACCGCCTTGGGCGTACCCTGCTGGATCGAGCTGTTCTCTTCGGCAACTCCTCATCAATCCAGCAGCCTCCTGCTTCTCACTTCAATTTAAGACAAGGTAACCATCTACGAGCTCCCCTCTTTCATTCCACATACTTTGTTTGACTCGAAGTGTGCCTGTTACGACCCCACCTCTTGATAACCCCCAATTAAGGGAGACCGAGAGGTTGAAGCCGCACCCATGACTTTCGGACCAAAGGTTCAGCAATTAACCAAGAATAATTATTAAATTTTAACATACTAAACTGAAAAGTTGTAAGAAAATAAACTTTGCATACCTTTTGAAATTTTGGATTTCTAACTTCTATCCACTTAATGATTCTACGCTAACTAATCCTCCTTGTATTTTTCTTCATATATTTCACACTGTGACGATTTACTATTTGTCCTTTTGGCTTGTACCTAAAATGCCGACAAACAAAACGTCGATCAGCCGAAGCTGGTATGTGGGGGAAACAATAAACACGCAACTATGATAACAATGTAATCATTCAATTAATCGTTTAACAACCAAGATTAGGTTTTAGATATAACTCCGCGATCCAAGAGTACCCTATCCTCTGTGTTGTCCCCATTAAACCCCTCATGATCCACCTATAAGTGAACCAGTTTCTAGGGTTGAGTCACATGGCACTACTCGTAAGTAGCCCACTCCTTAACTTGGGGTATGCTAAAGAGTCTCATGGCACTACACGTAGGTAGCCTAGTTTCTAACTCACGGTAACCTAGACCTTGCTCTAGGATTACCCCTTTTTTTAGCCCTTTTTCAAAGTAACAGAGGTGGACCCGGATCTAGCCAGTTATATATGCACATTTATGGTGATAATCATAGTCACTTTATAGTTGCATGAAATAAATAAACATCCAACAGTTTAGTTGCATTCAATGCGATTAAACATCCGAGAATCCATCGGGAAACTATAGCGGTTATTCATAATCGTAACCACATACCTGATTTGATGAGTCATGTAGATTATTCAACATATACTTCATGTATATACAATCAAGCCAATCAACAGATCCAAGCAAGTAATTCAATCATCACATAATTCCTGAAAAGAATATGTACTCTATTTATTACACACTTTATCAAGAATCTACTTTATTGACTTGGATTCACTTTCTAGGGTTTCTAATCCGCATTAAGGTTTCATTGATATTCATTAGGGTTTCTTAGATCAATTTCTCACACTTTATCCCTTTTTGGTTAACAACCCTAAAATACTCTTTTCTACTCATATAAACCCTAATTGCTCAAACTATTCATTTAATAGTCTTTTATACTCAGATTGACTTAGGATCATCATATCCCTATTTATTCATGGATTTGAATAATTAAAACATTTAAATGTCATATTCGCCTAAATTAGGATTTTCAAGCTCATTAATGCATAATCATGCACGAAACCCTAAACTAAGCCAATTATATAAAAAGATCATCTTTTTAGATCCCATTTTCACTTTTATTAACCACATGTTAATATTGGCTTGAATTATCCAATTAATGTCATTAAGTCCATCTATCATCAAAACTAAGGGTTTTCCCTTAATTAAATCATTAAAGATTATAACTTTATGTACTTTTAAGCATATTTATGCACATAATCTCTAAATTAGATTAATCATATGCAAAGTTCTTCCTTTTTGAACATTATGTACCTTTTTACAATTAACAGGTTAACATCAACTCTAATGATCCATTAAACCCTATTAAACACATTAATCATATCAAAATAGGGTTTCTTAATCTTTAATTAATCAAGGATGATAATTTACACAACTTTTCGAACTATGATCAGACTCAGGCTAAAAAACTAATTTTATTGGATTCCTCTCATTCTCCTGATCAAAATTCATATATTACTTGTCCTAATTGGAGTTACCAATCATTAGATATGATTTTTGTAAAATAAACACATATGGACCAATAGCGAAGTGCCACGTAGGCAACTTACTTCACACGCATACCTTGTGGGTCAGATTATAAAGAAATGTCACATATGCCCCCGGGCCGCAGACCGCCTCTTCACACCCATGAGGGGCAGAACCGTCAAAACGTTCTGTTCTTCTTCAACCTCCGTTGCCCTATTCTGCCGCCGACCAGGTCACTTTGCGGGGGTTCATCCTCTTCGCTCCAGGGTCCATGGGTGGCCGGAGATGGCTGCGCTCCCTTCGTCATCCTCCTCCACACCCAGGGCGCCTCCCTTTGGCGGCCCAGGTGTCCTGTCCCCATCGCGTCAAGCCTGCCACTTTTGGTCGTGCTGCAGTCTGTCTGCATTGTTTGCGTGAGGACGAGGGAAAGGTAGAGATGGATAAACACTCTCGGGTCGTCGTGTGAGAAAAACACACCCAATACACCTCCTCACAGCCCCTCCCTGTGTCAGGTTGTGAGCTACCCTCTCCACTAGGGTTTTTTCCAAGAAGGTGAAGAAGAGGGAAGAAAGGATACGTGCAACTCTCCAGAACTCGCCTCTGAGCTCTACCCCTTTTATAGGGGAGGGTTTTCGCACCCTAAGATGTGCATCTATCAAGATGCAAGGTCTTATCCCATTAGGAATCCAAATCCATCTTTAGAAAGTAAGTTTTCTCTCTCTTCTTTATTATTCCTTTGATATCCTTTATCCTTGATATATTAGAATTCGAATTTCTTCTTACCTATTCTCTCTTTCCTTGCTTTTTAATCCATTGACATGAAATTCTATTTCCTTCAATCAAAATTACTTTCTTTTTAACAATACCTCATAATTCATTAATAATGCAACCCATTATCCTCTTATTTTACAATTTTGGTATTTTCTCTTTCTTTCCTCTTTATTGGGACTCCTTGGATCCCAAGAAACTCTATTATTTCGAAATCCTTTTTATTGGATACTCATTATCCTTCTAGATGCATCTACATGCATCATTCGTCATTATTATGTATATTAAAATATCTTTTTTTAAGGATTTCTTTTTATTTCTCTTTTATTTACCTCATTGGTATTCCTTTTATCATTAATAATCCTTGGGATACAAAATTCCACAAAGAATAACTCAATTATATCTCTTTTCACTTGTTTTCCACATTTTAACATTATTTTCAATTTCTTTCTTAATAAAGAAATACTTAATTAATCTTTTCTTCTCTTATTGCTTTCTTTTTACAACCTTGGACTCCTTGGTACCCAAGGAACCCAAGAGGCATGAAATCCTCTTTGGATTTTCCTTCTAGAGGTTTCTACATATTTCTTTTCTCGAATATTCAATTATTCATTCACTAATTGAATTTTCTTTGTTATTTCCTTGTTATTGGGCCCAATAGCCAATAAAGCCCACAACACAAACATCAAGGCTATTGTAAACGAAATCCATTTATTTGAAGCAAATTATATCATCATTTGTTCAAATATCTTTAATATGAGAAATTACATTTCTCACCAATTGAACCCAAAAATTGGGGTTATAACAGTGCCATAAGGCTGGGTCAACAAAGTCGCCGATCACCCCTATTTTGCGTCGTCGCCTGAGGGTGTTTCTTCATCTTCCGTTTTGGCTTTGGACCCTAGGACCCATCACAGGTTTGCTTTGGATGTAAGTGGCATGTTGGGGTTCCAGCGAGGTGGCTAAGACCTCCTGTTTGATCCAACACCAATGTCGCTGGTCTGTGAACGACGTTGGTTCTCCGCTTGTCTTCTTTGTCCTCGTTGATGTCTCCAGGTTCGGGTTTGTGCACTCCTATATCTCGCGAACCTCACCATGAGGTGCCTTCCTACTAAGTCCTAGCACTGCGGGCTGGTTCTTGTTGTGTTCTCTTTCCGCGACTGGGCTCTGCCGCCCCTTGCTGTCGCCACCTGGGTTGCCCCAGCTGCAGGTGACCTTCGGTCCTGTGTGGACCGTTGGTTCCGCAGTGGCTAGCCGAAGCTAGCATGTTGTTCTCCTGTAGTGAGAAGAAGCCAAGGTCATGCACCCTCTGATCGATCTTAGCTTCAGCTGGAATCCATGGCGCAAGAGGTAGATGGATACCTCAAGTGAAAACCCTTTCTGGACCATGAGACCAATGACTATTATGTCACGCCCACAAAGGCAAAATAGGAATTTTGTTCCATTTGACTATGTTGACCCAAGCAATGCTTACTATGTATTTCACTATAGTCTGCGTGACAGCGAGCCTTGATAATCTGCACGTTTATTTGGGGGCAAAAGCGTCATTTGACAATTGATTTTCATATTCTCAAGAAAATGACTTAAACTTGTAAAATTCATAAGTAATTATTGGCTTATCCAAATAATACAAATAAATATGTTTTTGGGATCAGAAAAATATGAGTGATTTATTGGGATAGGATTCACAACTAGTTTTCCAACCGACAGTAGGGTCAATTTTTAAGCTAGGGATTTAATGCATATTATATTAATTGCATGCACATATGTTGTCACTAGGTCGAGACAACCTTGACCCTGAACCTAGGAGGAGTTTATGAATATCTAGATTTGATCTTAAGGTATGTACATCCTCTATTTTATTTTGGGAATTAATTGACTAAATCCATATACATTTTAATGAGGCATCTCTTGAACTGTTATTTCTCTTGGAAATCTATTCTTCTTGGACATTTATAATTCCTATATGAATCTCTTTTTTTTGTGAACTAAGGGTGTCGTGCCTTTCCATTACTATGAAGCAAGTTCAGAGATTATAGAGTATAATCTCAGGAAAAAGAAGTTGTACAAAAGAACAAGAAAGAAAACTAAGTACAAAGTAAAGGCAGATCCTTCACGAAAAAGTCCCAAAAAACTTCCAAGCTTCTGTAGTAACCTCTGAAGGTTCTTCTATTTCTTTCTTGCCAAAGAAGGAAGATGACGAAGCATGCAGAAATCTTTTCCCCTTTCCTCAGAATAAGAAGGTCGTCAAAACAGTAGGGAACAACGCTGCTATTTTGGTTCGATTTCCATAACTTCCAAACTGAAGAGGCAAAGGGACAAGAGAAGAACAGATGGTAGGAGTCCTCCTCCTCTTTCTCGCACATAGGGCATCTTGAAGCCAACTGCCATCCGATCTTCTTCAGAAACTCGCAAGTAGTAACTCTGCCCAAATAGCATTTCCAAAGCAGAAAGGACCATTTCTTGGGAATATCAGACCAAACTCAAACTCCCCAATTGACTTTACAGCCTTTCTTTCTCGCAATATCCCAGTAGAATTTCAGATTTAAATCCTTACCACCATGGAACCGGATACAATCATCCATACAAGAAGGCGGCCTTTGCGTACTTAACATCTCTTGAAGTTTCTGTACTCCCCTAAAGCAAGGCAACGTCCAATTTCCATTTGTAATACAGACCTCGACTTTGCAATTGAGGCCTTTTCCCATCCTAAAGATCAAATTAGAATCAAGAATATCAATCAACTTCCTGCCCCTGAGATCCAAGGATCTCTCCAAAATAGAAACTTCCTGCCATTGCCCAAACACATATCAATTTCTCCTAAGAGAGTGTTTCTTTGTTCAAGAAATCTTCTCCACAGCCAAGAAGAATTGGCTCTGGCTTTAACAACCCAAACAGATTTATATTTAATATATCTGCCATGTAACCATCTAACCCATAGAGTTTCTTTTTCAGCAGCAAGGCTCCATCAATTTTTAAGCAAACCAGCTCGAACCCAATCATCAATCTATCTAATACCAAGACCTCCCTCCGTTTTAGGTCTACAAATAAGATTCCAAGACACAATATGTAAATGCTTCTTCTCTTCAGAATCTTTCCAAAGAAAGTCTCGCATCATCTTCTCCAGCTTCTTAACAACAGATTTAGGCAAGGGAAAAGTGGAAGTCCAGAAAATGTTATAAGCTGATAAGGTTGAAACAATCAGCTCTAATCTCCCACCCTGAGATAGTAAATTCCCTTTCCAAGAATCAAGTTTAGAGCTAACTTATCAATGATTGGGCTACACATCTTTTTGGACAGTCTCCCAGTGAAGAGAGGAATACCAAGATACCTCACAGAGAGGTCTGAACAGGGAATATTCAAGATATTAGAAATATTACCCCCATCAGCTCTCCTACTCAAAAAAAGATGACTCTTATCATTATTAAGTCTTAAACCCGAGGCTGAACAGAAGAAAGCAAGAATATCTTTCTAGCAGTGAGCATCCTCCTCATCAGCTTTAGAAAACAACAGAAGATCGTCTGCAAAGATGATATGTGAAATACTAGCATCACCAGCTTTAATAGGGGACAAATTCCCAGACTTAACTTCAGCATTTATCATCGACGTAAGACCCTGCATGACAAAAACAACCAAATAAGGGGAGAGAGGGTCCCCTTGTCTAACTCCATTTGAAGCCAGGAACATGTCCGAGGGCGACCCATTAAGAAGAACTCTATAGGAAGTCGTATCAAATGATTCTTGGATCCAGTTCAGCCAACACAAAGGAAACCCCATCTTGGATAAAAGAAAAAGGATATATCCTCTTCTTACAGAGTCATAGGCTTTCGCCAAATCCACTTTCACACACATATTCTTCTGAGAGCCAGTGAATGTGCTAAGAACCTCATTTGCAAGCAAAATAGCATCACCGATTTTCCTGCCTTGGATAAAGGCAATTTGATTAAGGTCAATGAGATCAGGGAGAACAATTATCATTCTATTGGCTAAGATCTTCATGATAACTTTATAGATGGTGTTGCATAAAGAGATGGGTCTAAAATCTTTTAGACAAATAGCACCAGAAATCTTACGAATGAGAGTGATCAGAGTACTATTACATTCCTTTAATAATCTACCAGAACTAAAGAAGCTTAGTATGGCTGAAATAACATCCTCTCCAACGATATCCCACATAGATTTATAGAAAAGGGAGTTGAACCCATCCGGACCAAGAGCTTTGTCATCTTTCATGCTCATAAATACACCCTCCACTTCTTTCCTCATAACAACCCTTCTTAAATTGTCAAACTGAGCTCTAGTGATTTTAGGAAGGGACCATTCTTCTTTCTAGAGAACATAATCACAAGGAGAGTTATTAAACAAATTGACATAAAAATTCTTGATGTTCTCGTTGATAGTATCTCTATCATACACCAAAACACCTTGGTCATCCTCCAAAACATGAATATTGTTTCTAATTCTCCTAGTTTTCAAGGAAGCATAGAAAAAGGCAGTATTCCTATCCCCCAGCTTCAACCACTACACATGACTCTTCTGCTTAAGAAAACATTCCTCATCATTAAGTGCTTTAGTAGTGCTTTCTCGGAGCAAGGATAAATGGATTTGCTTATTCTCATTTAAGGGATCATAATCCACCTCTTTCTAACAGGCCAACATCATAGACTCAAGCTCTCTAGCTTTAGAACAAAAATTCCCCACAACTTCTCTATTCCATTTTCTCAAGGCAGAAGTCCCAGAGTGAAGCTTTTGGTACAACCGATACATAGGAGTGCCAGAAGGTTTGGAATCGCACCAAGCTTGAGAAACAATGTTCTTGTAAGACTCCTGCTTAACCCAAGAATTAATAAAATGAAAGGGACCAGCACCTCTTTTCCCAAAAAATAATCTAAGCATCAACATCTTGTGATCACTAACCACAGCTGGAATAACCTCCCCCCAACAATGAGGAAATTCAGAGAGGAAGCTCATATTCGTGAAGATCCTATCAATCCTTGAAAAAGTGCTCTTTCCATTCTTGCTGTGACTGTCCCAAGTGAAGAACAACCCTTTAGTTTCCAGCTCTAGAAGCTCCGTAGTGGCAATAGAGTTATTAAAGTCAAGCATACTTCTATTAGAAGGGGGTTGTTTGCCCAGCTTCTCTCTCAACTATCTAACCGCATTGAAGTCGCCCATGACACACCACAACGTAGGATTTAGAGCTCTGATGGAAGATAAGGAATCCCAGAGAGTGCTTCTGTCATCATCACAGTTAGCTCCATAGATAGCAGACAGCTGAAAGCTCACCAAGCCTTTGATAACAACACAATGAATAACTTGTTCATTACAGAAGGACATCTTAACATCAATGTCGCTGCCAACCCAAATGACAAGAATACGCGTATAAGAGTAACAGTTGGAATTATCCAAGAAGGAAGCTCCCGACCAAATACTATCAACAAAACTAGGAATATCTCTACCTTGTAATCTGGATTCCAAAATAATGTAAACACTAGCTTTATTCTTAATCATCTCACTCTAAATGTGAGAAACTTTATTCGCCGCTCCCCTCACGTTCCAAGATAGCACAGATAAAGAATCAACCATTAGGAAGAAGGGAAACGGTCTGGGACACCTCACCTACAGGCGCATTAGCATTAGCATTATCTTGAGAATCATCCACTCCACCAAAATTTGATAGGGGGGATAACTTGTTTAAGGAATCAGGTAAGGAGCGAGAAGTGTTTTTAGGAACACCTTTAGGAACATACTTGGACTTCTTTTTATATATTTCCCAGCCTTTCTCCAGAGGCACAACAGGAGTGACTACATCCTCCACAATAGGGGAAGTGATGATCTCATTAGAAGTTGTGGTCCTATTTAGGTCCATTTGAGAATTTAATGGTGGATCAAGATCAGAAACCTCTTCAACAGCATCACTAAACACCTCTCCTTCATTTTCCTCAGCAAGCGTAGCAGATTTAGGAACCCAATTCCTCATCGTTCTTTTCTTTGGTCCTCTGCCTTCAAACTTCCTAGGTTCTTCACATAGATCAGGTTCATGGCCAAAGAGATCGCAGATCGAACACTTCACATGCTTCCATTCATATTCGAACTCAATAACATCAACTTTCCCATCATCACTCATGATTTGAAGATCCTTTGGAAAAGAAAAATCAGCTGGGACCACGACCTGGATTCTCGCATATTCAAGCCTGTGGAATTCCGAGGTCCATTTGTCTGGCCTTAGAGGATGACCCAGGATAGAACCTATGTGATTGAACATCTCCACATCATACAACTCAAGAGGGAGATTGTGTATCTTTAACCAGATAGGGATTTCAGAGAGTTTAATCTTCTCCAGAGGCTCACCCCTTTCCCAACATTTGATAATGAGTGGTTTACCTGCAACAAACCAGGGTCCTCCATCCACTGCTGTGATTAGGTCCTGGTCATTAGAAAACATAACGATGAAGAAACCCCTGCCGCGGGATCTGATTTCTATAGAACCTTTGACTCTCCAGACTTGGGCAAGGTGATGAACCAAAGCTGGCCAATGTGGTTTGAGGCCCACGACGTACCCGACGGCTATCCTGTTCCACCGATCTAGGTTTTGTTCAGCAATCGACTTAGGATAGAGAAGCTTGCCGTCAACCATATGGAACTCTGTCTTGCTGAGATTAATTGGACCACCTGCATTGCTTTTCTTGAAAATCCCTGACCAGTCCAACGATTCCTTAGCAACTGAGATCACTCCCCGAGCACCAGTCAACTTCGAATGCAGTCTATCGCGGCCTAGATCTGGAGGGTCAGACACCACTGTCGCCCCCTCCGTCGCCTTCCCTTTCTCAACCGCACTCATTTTTCTAGGGTGTATATTTATCTTATCATTGTCTTTTACTACTGTGATTATTAATTTGATATGATTATGGGTCTTTAGGCCCCTCCTCCCTTGTTGCCTTTTGGTTTGATATGGACTAAAATGCTAGTCTTGCCACTCTATTATAGCATGTTGTGTGTTTGACTTGATTATCTAGGATAGTGGTACTTATTTACAACCATACTTATATAGGGCGTGCATATTCTGCCTTGGGTGTGCGTTTCCACCCTTATTTATTTTTAGGCCATGATCCTATGGTGTTATGGCCCTATTTTAGGTATATTTAGTCTACATTGTTATGCATGCAAATATTTGTTGTTTTAAAAGAAATATGTGGATGATTGTTATGGTAAGACACTCTTTTATTATCATGATTGTAATATGAAATTTAATATGCCTCATCTCTTTTGTTACTTTTCTCTTGATCATACCTACTTGTATATATCCCCTTTTCTTGTGGGAACATCTCTTTTTACAATTTTAATCCTATATAATGCCCAAAGTGTTTTATATATGTACATACTCAGCCTTTGTTGACCTCTTTGTTGTTTCCTATGTTATGGGTGATTTTCCCTTCCACCCAAGTTTAGGTACATTGGAAGACATGAGCTCAAAAAGATTACTAACATGACATGAACTTAAGGATAGCTTGTAATGGCTGGGTTACCCTCTTCTACTAGCTTAGTTGTGCTTAGTTCGAGTTTTTGTAAAATCACCTATTATGGTGAGGAACAATTGTATAAATGAATCATGAAGTGACTTTGTAATAGTTTTGAATCCGCTGCTTTATTATTACATGGCTCTTGTATTATATCATTTGAGTGGATCCCCTTTCGGGTCCCACTCTTTACAAAATGGTATCAGAGCCAAAAGCAGTCGGTAACTTGACTATTTCAAGTTATCCTACATTGTTCCTTAATTAGGTGCTTAGGCGACCTTTTAGAGGTTATTGTCAGACCTATTTATTTGTAGTGGTTTACCAATTAGTATTTCAATCCCTTCTAAAATTGTTCAATACATCTTCTTACAACACATCAGTTGTGGAAGAATAGTACGTGACAAACCAAGACTACCCTACCCTCCCTATGGGGGTGTAATGAAACTACAGTGGAATTGGCTTTTCTATTGATATATCTCCTGATTTATGGGAGGCTATCTAGACTACATTATGTGTAGGTTTGCTTGGACATTCATAGCTAGGTGCAACCCTAGTTATCACATGTGATTCCTTTTTTTTGACGTCAATCTAACATGCCTAGCATACATTCACTTGGTTACTAAGCATGCATGCATGTAATATACAAAATCCTAAATTATAAGATTAGGGTTAAGATTCCTTTGATGCTAAGTGTTATCCTAAGCTAGATCAACTTTATTTATAGCATGCCTTGTCCTCAATGTGAGTATATTAGGATAGTTATGCCCTGATGCCATCCCCTCAAGGGCTAAATTCCACCCTCTCTGGGATTTTTATTCTAGTGTATTGGAATTGATTGATGCAGCTAAATGTTTTAGTAGGCATACTTAAATTTTCACCTCTCTCAGAGTACTTGGTTTGCCTAGTGCTTGAGATGAGTATCTGGACTATATAGGTTACCTTATAATATGAAGGAACTACGGTGGAGAAAATCCTAAATCACGACCTATCATGTGGGGTAATCTCATGTTTCGATTAGGACTCGGGATTAAGTAGTGGGTATTATGACTAAGAATGACGTGGGAAATGGTGGATGTCATGCTTGGGTAGGTTTGACTGATTATTGTCTATGAGTAATATACACCCTTCTCTCTCTCATTGCTTGCATATTAGAGAATACTCGCATGACCTTTGAAGTGATAGGAGGATCAGACCTCTTTTTTAGAAGGAAGTGGTTATAGGATAGTAATGTATGTGTCAGGTTGTGGAAGGTGTCTGACTTGGTTCTCGGATCAATTTTGGCGCCAATTTTGCATCTTCATCGCCAGTCCTTTATCGCTAAAACTTATTTTCATTATTATATTATAAGTACAAAAGATTTATTTTTATGATCTCATCGATGATTTTCAGAACCAAGTCACCACCACAAGTAAGTTGAGTAGTAGAGAAGCTCTTTAGTGAAGTACCCTTGGTTGACATGTTCAACCCTAATACCCTAGGCCTAAGACTAACATAGCTAGTTTTAAATATATATATATAAGACCTTGTAGATCCACACTTTTTCCCCTCTAGGCTATGCCCAAAGTTATAGTTTTAGCCTTTTAAGGGGTGGAGTTCCCGTACAATCTAGTTAATAGGCATAATCAGGAATAATATCCGCTACAATGAGTAAAGCTTGGATAACTCTTAGCAATAATGTTAAACATATGTAGAGGCTACCAAACTAAGGATTGCAGACGAGCCTTGCTAACCATACCACCATAAAGGTAACTTTGATAATCAAAACAAATTTTAAAATGCATTCTTGAATTACCCTTAAGGACATGTTTAAGTCAGATGGAGGTAAAAGTAAATTACACTTAATAGCTCAATTAGTATTCTATACCCCAAATCGCTACTAATTATATGGTAAGGATGACTTTACAGTAGAGGCTAGGGTGAACACACTAAGTATGATAAGATTTCTAAATATTTTCCCAGGTGACCATAATAAACAAAAGTGATAGGGAACTGACTACACATCAATCAAAACATGTCTGATGTACTGTGTAAAGTTAACTCGTGAAGGAGAAATTCATATAGTTGCATACAACACACTATAGAGTTCATATGTGAACAAGAAAATCTATTGGCACACAAAACCCTAATCTTACACCTCAACACTAATATGTCTATTAAAGTATAAGTGTTGTATTAGTCATGTAATACATCATTTTTTGACCCCCTGATAAATTCTATATATATAATTCCATTTAAGATATAACCATAATACAGAAGGAAAACAAGACATATATGTGTGACATACATGAAGTGTCCATTATAAATAATTCTATTAATGGTGTTTATGATGATGATGAGTGGGTGATGATGATGTTATTGTTGATGATGATGCTATTGTTGATGACGATGATGATGTTGATGATGAGGAGGAGTCGGTGATGATGTCAGTGATGTTGATGATGATGATGATGGTGATTAGATGATGATGATGATGATGATAGTGATAAACTATGATAACATTGTAGGTAGCCCTAATGGATACAAACTGGTTGACATAATCCTAGGTCTTGTTGTAACATTTCTAGCCAAACATCTTCCGTAATCATATTAATGGATGCATGAAACATGGAGACATATAGCTTCACCTTGAGAGTGGACCATAAGTGTGACATGAATAGTATGTTTTGACCCCCTACATTAGGTACACTAGAAATTTATGACTTGGTTAAATGTATAACTTAGTATACCATACCACAACTGGATAGATTTCGAGGAAGAAATCCTATTTAAGGGGTGGAGTGTTGTAACATACTCGATTCCAGACACATAGGCTAATTTCCCATTATTCTAGGCCCTTAATTAATTAGATGGATATCCAAAATCCCTTGTCCCTTTTCTTTACTTGGCTACCTTTCAATGTTTATATTTCGTTGTAATAGCATAGATCAAACCATACTAGGATCTAATAACCCTAATTGACTCTTCTGAATCACATGAACATGAAATCTTTGAATGTGATAACTATAATACTTGAAGGATGAGAATTGGTGAATAATGATAATAAACTACATTCTTTACCATAACTAAATATTCTAGTTAACCCTAGGATCTTATAAGGTGGTATGGGGTATAACTCGTAGGGTTTAACCCTATTTGCCTTTTAGGTTAAGATAAATTACTTTAATTAAGTGACTAGAGTGAAATGGTATAAATGTAACAAAGGTAATATCAAAAAGGCAAAACTGAGCCCAAATTCACATTCCTCATATCCTAATTAGGCAAGATACCAACTTTGGGCTTAATCGGACACCAAATACACCACTAATGCCAATTGGGAGACTTTAACCAAAGTTAGAAATCATTGAACCCTTGATTTCCTAATTTTAACCAAGGTCCCGATTTTGTCACGTGCCCGACACCCCTGTTGTAGTCACGCGAGCCTTACCTAGGTTGGGTAACCGGGTGGGAGACCCCGTCTCCTACCTCCATCTTTCCCATATGCGTAGGACCTGCTCAACGACCTTGCATCTGTCGCCATGCTTCCTTGTGCTACACTCGCATGTTTACCACGATTTATCCTCCATTAAATCCGCCTTGACCTGCCGAGTTCAATGAACCCTAACTCACTTTCTCTCTCGCCCCATGTAGCAAACGCCCAATTTCCCATATTCCTTCTTCACTACCGCCGTTTTCAGTGACCCTGAAACCCCACCGGATCAATCACCAAGAAGACTCTAATCACACAGAAAGCATCACCTCATCCTCCTTCACCTTTCACCTCAGTCAATTGGCATGAACCACCTTGGGCGCACCCCACTGCATCGAGTTGTTCTCTCCGAAAACTCTTCGTCAATCCAGCAGCCTCCTACTTCTCACTTCAATTCAATACAAGGTAACCATCTACGAGCTCCCCTCTTTCATTCCACGTACTTAGTTTGACTCGAAGTGTGCCATAAGGCTGGGTCGACAAAGTCGTCGATCACCCATGTTTTGCGCCGCCGCCTGAGGGTGTTTCTTCATCTTCCGTTTTGGTTTTGGACCCTAGGACCCATCGCGTGTTTGCTTTGGATGTAAGGGGCATGTTGGGGTTCCCGCGACGTGGCTGAGACCTCCTGTTTGATCCGACACCAATGTCGTTGGTCTGTGAACGACATTGGTTCTCTGCTTGTCTTATATGTCCTCACTGATGTCTCCGGGTTCGGGTTTGTGCACGCCTGTATCTCACGAACCTCACCATGAGGTTCCTTCCTACTAAGGCCTAGCACTGTGGGCTGGTTCTTGTTGTGTTCTCTTTCCGCGACTGGAGTCTGCCGCCCCTTGCTGTCGCCACCTGGGTTGCCCCAGCTGCAGGTGACCTTCGGTCCTGTGTGGACCGTTGGTTCCGTAGTGGCTAGCTGAAGCTAGCATGCTGTTCTCCTGTAGTGAGAAGAAGCCAGGGTCGTGCACCCTCTGATCGATCCGAGCTTCAGCCAAAATCCATGGCGCAAGAGGTAGATGGATACCTCGGGTGAAAACACTATCTGGCCCATGAGACCAATGACTATTAAGTCACGCCCACAAGGGCAAAATAGGAATTTTGTTCCATTTGACTCTGTTGACCCGAGCAATGTTTACTATGTATTTCACTATAGTTTGCGTGACAGTGAGCCTTGATAATCCGCATGTTTATTTGGGGACAAAAGCATCATTTGACAATTGATTTTCATATTCTCAAGAAAATGACTTAAACTTGTAAAATTCATAAGTAATTATTGGCTTATCCAAATAATACAAATAAATATGTTTTTGGGATTAGAAAAATATGACTGATTTATTGGGACAAGATTCAAAACCAGTTTTCCAACCGACAGTAGGGTCAATTTTTAAGCTAGGGATTTAATGCATATTATATTAATTGTATGCACATATGTTGTCACTAGGTCAAGACAACCTTGACCCTGAACCTAGGAGGAGTTTTTGAATATCTAGGTTTAATCTTAAGGTATGTACATCCTCTATTTTATTTTGGGCATTATTTGACTAAATCCATATACATTTTAATGAGGCATCTCTTGAACTGTTATTTCTCTTGGAAATCTATTATTCTTGGACATTTATAAATTCTGATATGAATCTCTTTTACTGTTGTGATTATTAATTTGATATGATTATGGGTCTTTAGGCCCCTCCTCCCTTGTTGCCTTTTGGTTTGATTTGGACTAAAATGCTAGTCTTGCCACTCTATTATAGCATGTTGCGTGTTTGACTAGATTATCTAGAATAGTGGTACTTATGTACATCCATACTTATATAGGGTGTGCGTATTCCGCCCGGGGTGTGCGTTTCCACCCTTGTTTATTTTTAGGCCATGATCCTATGGTGTTATGGCCCTATTTTAGGTATATTTAGTCTACATTGTTATGCATGCAAATATTTGTTGTTTTAAAAGAAATCTATGGATGATTGTTATGGCAAGACACTCTATTATTATCATGATTGTAATATGAAATTTAATATGCCTCATCTCTTTTGTTACTTTTCTCTTGATCATACCTACTTGTATATAGCCCCTTTTCTTGTGGGAATATCTCTTTTTGCACTTTTAACCCTATATAATGCCCAAAGTATTTTATATATGTACATACTCAGCCTTTGCTGACCTCTTTGTTGTTTCCTATGTTCTGGGTGATGTTCCCTTCCACCCAAGTTTAGGTACATTGGAAGACATGAGCTCAAAAAGATCGCTAACACGACATGAACTTAAGGATAGCTTGGAATGGTTGGGTTACCCTCTGCTACTAGCTTAGTTGTGCTTAGTTCAAGTTTTTGTAAAATCACCTATTATAGTGAGGAACAATTGTATAAATGAATCATGAAGTGACTTTGTAATAGATTTGAATCCGCTGCTTTATTATTACATGGCTCTTGTATTATATCATTTGAGTGGATCCCCTTTCGGGTCCCACTCTTTACACCCTCCTAGCCATTAGACTGAGTTAGAAAAGTAGTTGGGAGTTGAGTTGAACATTGCAATACACTTACACCAGACTTACGCTCGGTCGACAAATTCTTCGACCGAGAGACTCTCGGTCGACAAACTTCTTGACTGAGAATAGTTCTATCCGCACTTTTCAGAACTAATCAACTAATCGTTACAAACACAATTAGTGGATAACTAACGGCTAGTTGAGCACTAAGAACACCCTAGAAGGTGTCTAGAATGTCCCCAAGCATTAGCAAACTACTCCTATAAATAGGACAGCCATAAGACACCTCAAAACACAACTTGAATACACAATTACACTTGAGATTCAATCCTTTGAGCAAACAAGCTGAGCTACACTTGCAATCTATTTTCTTTGAGCTCTACATTAGTGTCCTATAGGCTGATATATCCTATCCACTATACAACCATGTCCCTCCACTTTGGTTATAAGATCAAACGCTTGATATAGGATCAAAGCATTGTACTCAATTGGTAACATTGTTTCTTTCTTCCAATCTTGTTCCTTTTATTGTATTTTGTTCTCCTTTTCTACTCCTAGGTTGGAGGCTACGGAAAGGAGGTTGTTGGAACTTCTTTAGGTGGTGAAGGTGGATCGGTGTGACTTTGTAGTACTTCTAGAAGGTCTCAACAGGAAGCTACTTCAAGGAGGAAGGCTACTTCAAGGGGGAGCTTGAAGTTACTTCAAGTGAAGGCTGCTTCAAGGTTGGTGAGACAAGTTCGGGGTGAAGGCTGTCCAAAGGGTTGTGAGGTATTTGTAATTTTATGTAACATCCTTGCGAGGTAATAAAATTCAAATACTTTCAAAATCTCAAATTGAAACAATTGGGTAGTGGACTGACTCCCTTAGTTTTTGCTAAGGGTGGAACCACTCTAAACATTGTGTCTCCTTCTGCAAATTTCAATTGTGGTTGCTTGGTTGATTGATTTAATTTTAAAATATTCATAAAACCCTATTAACCCCCCCTCTAGTGGTTGATTGAATTAATTTTAAAATATGAATGTTCACATGGTTTGCCTAAAATATTCCTTTGTCAATTTGAAATTTATTAACCAATTGATCTGGGGCTCTCTCTCTAGGGCTTCCACTCTGCCCTCTCTCTAGATTCTGCCGGCGGATACCGCTGGGGGAGGGAGCGATGCTTCAACACTTTCCTCCCCCTAGCGCTCATCGTCTTTGGCAAGGACTCTCGTATGTAGGCATCTGCAGTTCGTAGAGAAAGGGAGCTTCGCTAGTTGCTCGTCAAGGTTGATCACGGCTGGTGGTGGGAAGGTCGTGATGAGCAGCTCGTTGCTTGGATCCAGATTGCTCGTAGAAGATTCGACCTAGTCGACTCTGGTCTGTTTATAGGGATGGATGGAGGGAGCCACTTTCTGGATCTGTCTCGACCGTTTCATCGACGCAGGCGAGGCAAGGGTATCCCCCGATCTCCTCCTCCATCCTATTTCCTTCTCCCCGAGCTGAGTGATGGCCTCGCCCACTGCAACGGAGGCGATGTGTTTTTTTTATTCCTCTTTTCCATGCATGCCAGTGGGACCCCCTTCTGTTGTTTAGTGGAGGGAATTCCCAGTCTGCTGTTGTGGGGCGCTCAATGGCCTCTTCGGTGTCCGACGATTAGGTCGCTTCCAGGCGCTTCGCCCTGCCCAGCTGGCAGCTCGTCCCTTAGGGCGATGCCTCCAGATCTGGGAGGTCCCGTTTTGGTGGCGGTGGACTGACGTTGGGCCGACTACCGACTTAATCTTCCTGGAAGCGTGCCCTTTCTTCCAATGATGGCGAGGTGGGCGGCTTGCCATCGGGCTAGCTTCAGTGGCTCCTGAAGACGACGCCTCCCTCCTCAACCGATGCTAGGCCCTTCTTCGTATTGGGTGGTTCAGCTTGGAGTTTGCACCGACAGCCAGTGACGCCAGCTCCTCTCATGGGGTCCTCGTCAACGGCTCCATGGTGATTGGGGGTTGAGTTCTCTTTCCCCCCTTACGTGTGTTTTTCTACAGTTGAGGACTGAACGCACTCGAGGTGCTCGATGAAGTGTTCTGTTGACTCACTCTCATACATCTTTGTTTCTTGCCGATTTGGGTCCATCTCAGGTTCTGGATGTAGCACTTTAGTGCTCAGCAATTAGTTGCAGGTCCACTGGAAGAATGTTTAATCCTCCATGGATCCTATATGGTCCAATATACATCACTTGGTCATTGTTCTGAAGCCAGTCTGCGGATTTTGAAGGATATGTTGACTGGTCTCTGTCTCCTATTCTTCATACATTCTAGGTGAGCATATAGAAAGTGGAGAAAGGCTTCAGAGCACATCTAATGTCAAATTCAGGATTCTTCAACTCCTTCAGCCTGGTTACCAGTCTGGTATGCATATCGGATTCTAACAATTACTACCGACTTGGGGTTATCATCCCTTAAGTCCTGGACACTCGAAGTTCTCTGATCATGTGCAATAGGATCTGATCTCTGTCTAACCTCATCCGGATGGGTTTGATCTGAATGTAGTGCTCTGTTTTCTTTATTTGTGGGTGATCTTCAGGCTGAACACATGGTGTTGTATAGGGTTCAAGCCCTCCATTTTGTTTGTTTGATGTGGCTCTAGTCGTATTCTACATAGGTCAGAGTTTGTGTTTCTTTTGTATCTTGATCACTCGTTTGTGAGTATCAATATTTTGGTTTCTTATAATGGGGTGCTTACTGTACCTAAAGTTTTTTGGTAATATAGCAACAGGATTTTTAGCCGACCAAAAAAAATTTATGAACCATGTGCCTTAAGAATACTTTATTGAAACTTAGGGATTTGATTCTGTTGGTTTGAATAAATATTGCTCTTGTCATCAAGATGGTTATAGTAGTTCACAAAATAAATGGTCATAATGAAGACAAGTTTAATTTAGGTGTCTTGCTTAGAATATGAATGTTTTATCTAAATGTTTGTTAGAGAAAAGATACATACTAACATAAAAGCTATAAGTTTTCAATTGATATAATTTATTCAAAATTGGTATCACATAAGGTGCTTCACACTAATATACACTTGATCAAGTTACCTAAAGGCTTTATGCTTCCAAATATTCAATCAAAGATCAAGTAAATAATTGAGAATGCTTAAATTGAAAATCTACAAAAAAATGCTGAAAATCTACAGCAATTGCCTCTCGGTTAAGAAAGAATTTAATCGAGGGGCGCTAAGGTCGAAGTCAAGGTCGACCTAAAATAAGCTTGAAAAAATGCTTATTTGTAAATCATTTCCTTGCACTCAATCTTAGTATATTGAAAACAAGATTTTAGTGCATAGCCCTCACAAAAAGTTATCTTATCATGATATAATGCTTATTATGATCTTAGAATCCTTAAATTATATTGATTATAAGATTAAGGGTGAGCTCACAAAAACTATCTTGACTATAAGATTAATAAGGAGTTCACACAATTTTGTAAACATCATTTGAAACTAGCTATGACGTTAGGATTATTGAATTATCTTGATCTAAAATGAATTCTCTAAACAAATTAGTGCTTAACATCCTGTGTATTTGGTTAGAGATACATTCATTGATTCTACTATAAGCTTAAAAGTATCTCATATCATTTCAGGGCTTAACTTCCCTTGTAAATGGTTGAGAAACTATTAAATATTTTCATGAGCCTAAATGGATCTCATATCATTTTTAGGGATTAACATCCCTTGCAAAATGGATGAGAAATCAAAACACATATTCCATGAATCTAAAAGGATCTCACATCATTTCAAGGCTTAACATCCTTTGTAAATGATTGAGAAAAAACTATGGCTAAATTTGACATAAAAATAAAGTGGTTTTCATTAAATTTTATTGGTTACATTTGCTTTAAAAATTGAGCATAAAATTATCAAATTAAGGGGGAGTAATAAAATTCATGATTATCTTTTTGAAATGACAAAGGGGGAGAAATAATATAAAATCAATAACATAAAGTAAAATGAGTTTCATAATCTCTCGGCTAGAACATACTCACAATTCAAGAGATTGGCTGCAAAAGGTAAACTTTAGGTATGAAACTCATATGATTTATATTTCTTTGATTTATATTTTGGGAATGTTTGTCATCTTCAAAAAGGGGGAGATTGTTGGCTAAATTGGACATTATTACAATCCCTTTGTTTTGATGATGACAAACATTTCTTTGTTGTGGTTTTAACTTCCTATTTGAGTTTTTTAGGAACAATCATAAAAGGTGATGTATAGAAAAGATTTGGAGGATCACTGTGCTAAAATTGCTTTATTTTCATTATTCTAATCAATGTAAAAACTTGTACAAGTACTTAGATATCATGTAAATCAAGCATTTTGATCCTCCCTATACACTCACAACACCTAGATAGGTCATCCCCCAAGATAGTATCACAATTGCACATTGATACACACACTTAGTAAATGAATATATTGAATCAGTGATATTCTCAGTCGACAAAAACTTCGACCGAGACACTCTCGGTCGACAAACTCCTCGACCGAGAATAGACCCTCCTAGCTGTTAGACTGAGATAGAAAAGTAGTTGGGAGTTGAGTTAAATGTTGCAATACACTTAATCCAGACTTACCCTCGGTCGACAAATTCTTTGATCGAGAGACTCTCGGTCGACAAACTTCTCGACCGAGAATAGTTTTGTTTACACTTTTTAGAACTAATCAACTAGTTGTTACAAATGCAATTAGTTGATAAATATTGGTTAGTTGAGCACTAAGAACACCCCAGAAGGTGTCTAGAATGTCTCCAAGCATTAGCAAACTACTCCTATAAATTGGACAACCATAGGACACCTCAAAACACAACTTGCATACACAATTACACTTGAGATTCAATCCTTGTGAGTAATCAAGCTGAGCTACACTTGCAATCTATTTTCTTTGAGCTCTACATTAGTGTCCTATAGGTTGATATCTCCTATCCACTATACATCCACATCCATACACTTTGGTTAGGAGATTAAACGCTTGATATAGGATCAAAGCATTGTACTCAATTGGTAACATTGTTTCTTTCTTCTAATCTTGTTCCTTTTATTGTATTTTGTTCTCCTTTGCTACTCCTAGGTTGGAGGCTGAGGAAATGAGGTTGTAGGAGCTTCTTCAGGTTGTGAAGGTAGCTCAGTGTGACTTTGGACTACTTCTAGAAGGTCTCAACAGGAAGCTACTTCAAGGAGGAAGGCTACTTCAAGGGGGAGCTTGAAGTTACTTCAAGTGAAGGCTGCTTCAAGGTTGGTGAGACGACTTCAGGGTGAATGTTGTCCAAAGGGTTGGGAGGTATTTGTAATTTTATGTAACATCCTTGCGAGGTAATAAAATTCAAATACTTTCAAAATCCCAATTGGAAACAATTGGGTAGTGGACTGACTCCCTTAGTTTTTGCTAAGGGTGGAACCACTCTGAACGTCGTGTCTCCTTCTCCAAATTTCAATTGTTGTTGCTTGGTTAATTGAATTAATTTTAAAATATTCATAAAACCCTATTCATCCCCCTATAGTGGTTTTTCAGTGACAAATCACATATCAACCCCCTACTTTTTGTAACTTACAATTTGCACTAAAACTAGTACATAAAGCACAAACAACATCCAGACAAGTTCAAACTGAAAACTTAAGCTCTCCACAAGGTCCAAAACCATATCAAGGGGTTAAATAAAGGTTCTAAGCACATTATTAAGCCAAAGAAAATAGGGTTACCCCATAACTCAGGTCAGGGGCCTTACAGTAATCATCATCAGTGGGCTTTCAGCCCTAATCTCAATGTCTAGCATTTTCCCAGTCAAGGTTTTATCATTATAATCTCATTATGCAACATTTAACCTCATCTATATTTCTCAAATGTAAGGAGTGCATATTAAATTCAATTTCAACATATTTCTTATCAGTTCATTATATATCACAATTCTCAACAAATATTCACAGAGCCATTAGAACTAGCAACAGTAAAAGCATATAGATATCTTGTATCATTCATCATACTCATAATATATTATCATACAACATATACTTATTCCATCCAAATTCAATAGATGCAAATATGTTTCACGCATATCCATGCGTAACACACTCAGTTCTTTTCTTCTTTTATTTCACATTCTTCAATTAGGGTTAATAATCAACACATGTTGAATATAATTGAAGTTCATCAAATAACTCATCCTCATAATATAAGTATTCTATCAGACAATCACAATCCAACAACACTTTCTTGTAAATCAATTTAAATGCTTGAACCTCATCTTTTAATTGAATTCAACTATAGTATGTGCATACCTTAATCCCTCATTTGAAATTGTCATTCACTAGCATAATCAAAGTCATCATTTTAGGGTAAGAGTTAGATTCTTAGAATCATATAGTAATTCATCTTTTTCCTTCATTTTATATTCAATACCCTCAACTTCTTTCATTTCATGTTCATGACATTATTCAGATCAATCTATCTTGATTCACTTTACATACAATGCTTCTGTTCTCCCTAACATTTATCAAAGTACAATTCTTAGTATATTTAACCCAATTTAGGTTAATACACATGTAATTAAAATAAAATATTAAATACTTCATCATAATAAATTTATTACTTTCATCTTTAACTTGCAATCACAATTCAATACATTATGTTCATATTGTCATTTATATTTAGATAAGTGTACCATGTCGTTGACTTCTAATGCCATTTCCATAATCAACAATGATCATTCTTTATTATACTAATCACTTCAGTTTAAAAGAATGGTTTAGGTTACATCTTCTTACATCATAATCTCTAATCATTCTTCTCAATTCATCGTTATGTAGCTTATATAAAAGGACCCACATTCATGTGAGGGTTTACTCATAGTTTTATAAGTCATACTAAAATAGATGCATTAGGATTAGATTATAGTAGTAAGATTCATCATCTTCAATTGAATTATTAATACTTACACTTCAACATTTCGTCACATTTATAACATCATATCCAAGTTCTAGCTTTATCACTCATACTCATCTTAATACCAAACATCTAAGGTTTTCAAAAAGTCATCCTTAATTCAATACATAATAATAATTGTATCACTAAGTAATTTCATAATGATACACATGGGTTCATTAGGGCTATTCACACACTTGAAAACCCTAGTTTCCATATTCACATATTTCATTCATCAATCATAAGTTTACATTGATTAATTGACTCATTTTGATTCAGTTCCTCAACACAAACCCTAATCAAGAAATGTGGTCACCTTATATTGATCCTTATGTGTATATCATATTAAATTCCATTAGCATTCAACAATACACTTGTATAATACATTCTAGTACCACTCAAATATGATTCTATACATGTCATTTTAATTTCAAGCATATAAGCCATTAGGCTGATTTTTAGGAAAAATTCACATGAATAGCATAGTCATTTATCCATAGGATTCTCCATGTATCCTGAATTAATATATCAAGAACAAATAAAGTTCCAATCAATGAGAAAATAATCAAAATAAACAGAAGTTAATCCCCTAATATCTTTCCCAAATCAATATCCAATCACATACATATACAAGCAAGGTTTCTGATTATTTTAGCCAGATAGAATTAGGCTTTCAACATGAATTCAGAGCTCAGGAGGGAGAGAAAAAACTCACCTAAGGTGACAAGCACCTTAAAAACTTAGGTCAAATTCTAAATTTTTAGAAAACCAATCAAACTCTAGAAACAAAATTAATTTCTTCTTCCTATCAACTCAGAAACCCTAGAAATGAAGATTAGAAGAGAAAGAGTGAGAAAAGTGGATGTTTTGATGTGATTTTGAATAAAATCATAGTAGGGACGAAATCTTGACATGTGAGATAGGATTCACCATGAAATTCTATGCAAAGAAGCTAAACTTACTTGATTTCATCATATCTCGAATAGAGAAACCCTAGGTCAACATCTCCACCATTTTCTATTCTCAAAACCCTAGCTCTTCTCTCTCTATAATTAATTTCTTAGATAGGAATTATGATTTATTGAGATCTCCTTGTGTGTTAGGTTAGTCATATAGATGAATTGAGGTGCTTAGAATAATTGCAAATAAGTCCTTCATTGTATTTTTATTTTGCTCAGATTGGTTGGTCGGATGAGTTATAAACCTGACTGATAACCACACTCTTTAGGACTCAAACATCATCAAAAAATTACAAAAAAATTAACACAATGTCTGTAATAGAATTTATAAGACCAAATTAAAATTTTAGATCATTTGGAGTTACAAATAAATAAATAAAAATTAAATACTAGACTGCTATATTTTAGTCTGCAGCATGGTCGGTCGAGTTTATCCTGGGCAGGACTCGGTCGACACCTCTTTATATAGATATAAAATATCATCAAAAAAAATATTCAAATTTAATTTAAAATTTTATATTAATTGGATGCACCAATAAAAAGATAAATTTAAAATACTATACTGCTATATTTTAATCTAAATACAAGATTGACTGAGTGTCACTTGGGGAAACACGACTGATAAATAGGTCATAGAATTATTCAAAATTCTAATATTTTTCAAGAGTTCTCACATTTTATGTATCCAAATCATATCCAAATTTAAACTAAATAAGAGTTACAGATAAAATAGTAAAAATAATTTAGTGAGCCACTATAGTTATCAAATTTTATATTCATATGTCATCAAAACCCTAATTTTGTTTTAAATTCTTAAACCCTAATTATGTCAATCAAAGTATGATTAAGCCTTCTCATTATATTAAAACAACAAAACTTAACTACTATAAAAAAATCAAGCTTTAAACAATGATCAATCTGGTTAAACATGCAATCATCCAAGTAAGCTCTAATTAGATGACTAATTTGAAAACAAGTCATTACATAATAGATCACTAATTAACCACATATCCAAAAATAGAGGAACAATGAAAATCAAATAAACATCACTATAATATACAAGAACATTTAAATAAAGGTCCAACCCCCTTCATAAGATCATATATCATACTAGATATTTACATATATGTTATCTGTGATGTGGATGAGGTCACAAACTATATAAAAAAGAGATGTTCCACACACACACACACACATATATATACATATATATATATATATACAAACATTAGAATACTACCAAAAACTAGAGTCGATATACATATCATCTATAAAACACCCCCTACCCTGAGAGGAGAGTACATGAATGACTCTAGGACACTACTACTAGCCTACCTTCTCCTCCTACTGCTCTCCAAGATGATCTTATTCACCTCCATGAGCCTGACCACGTCACTGACGACCACCTAAAAATATGTGGTGACCCACGACATGAGACTAACGTCTCAGCAAGAGACATAACTCTCAAAAATAGTTATCGATTACAGTAGAGTATATAGTATTAAATAGTTTAATCATATTAAATAGACTAAGCAAGTTAAATAGATAGTCATAGCAACAATCATGATTAACAAGGTATATGAGAGAACAAATAAAACTATCATTTATTAACAATTGACTACTCTTACTGCATTATAACGACCAACGGTATAAGAAACAAAAACCTGGTATTCAATTCTGTAAAAAATCTAGGAGATCCGAAATCCTAAGATCTCTCCCTCTCAGTCAGTATGAGTCAAACTACAGTGACATATCAGTCAAACTGCCTACAATTGCATATAGTCAAGCTACTAACAACCTAGTCCATCCTTGGCACAATTCACGACACTAGTAACTAGGGTATATAAATCCTATCATTAGATATACAATCACAGTTGTCCTTAATTACATCACATATACAAATATCTGATACATGACCACAACCATTATCCATCTGAGGAATAACTGCAAACATGCTCCATAACCTTGGGATCAGGATGATAAGGACACATAGTCTCTTACACCCATGCATACTCAACATGTTATGTATGTGACTCCGAGCTTCCCTTAGGAATACTCGTTTCCCCATCCAACAAGTCATGACACTGGAATGGTTCTATGGAACAACACTACATGATTAGGGTTTTACTTGATTAGTTAATGCCATTAGATGAGTTAATACTGCATCAATCAAGCTGCATGCAAACCCTAAAAGAATTCTACAAAAACATGGGTATAACACATCTCTATAAGATAAAAATGTATGACATATAATTCCTATCACATCATCACAGGATACAAGTCCTTGTCACGTCATGAAGAGGATTACACCTCCATTAGGGCTCAACGATGCCCAAAGGTCACTAAGACCATCATATCATTTTCATTTCCTACAAGAACATCACTATCTTCTCATGCCTTAACAAGGTCCAACAAATCATAACAAGGTTCAACAAACAATCACCTTTCATGTGATACACATGTTCAACATTACATTAAAGAACTATGATGTTCATATAGAAACATATTAGGGTTGCAACAACATTGAGAGAGTATTCTTTCATCATACTAATCATAAAAGGGAGGTAATTATGATTAACCACCATCTCCTATTTGTATTAGGGTTAGGTTTAACAAGGTAGGTTGAATTAGAGTTACACATCAACACTCAAAGATTAACCCTATCTCTTAGCATCCCCATCAGATCATTGATGCATAAGGTCAAACATGACCATCAGATTAGGGCATCAAACCAACCCATAGAAACCTGAACCTCACTCAAGACCATCGGTTGATGAATAAGAAAAATCACCGGATGTAATACAAGTAAAATCTTGAACCATTCATCTAGGAAAAACGTCGAGTTATGACCTAGGAAGGTCATAAAACATGGCCTAGTGATGCCATCAATTGTGGACATCAAGTCCACCATCCGATGTGGAAACTAGAGTGTTATACATTGATCTAACAAAACATCATTAACTGAGCGGAAGCTATCGTTAACATCGGATTACTGAAAATCACTAAAAATTAAAACTTTTTACAAAGAGATCCAACAAAGGAAAACTCTTTCAAAAAGAACCAAAGTAATTCAATTACATATTGGTTCGCAAGTACAAGTCTTGTACCATCCCTTTCTAAGTTTTACAAACATCAACAACCCTGTTAAACTATACATAGGCAGCACAAGAACATCGGGGCACTAAGCCAAAATCTCAGATCGATTCTTAAAAATATTAACTACTGACTCCAAGGACCTGAGAGTACACAGACGACACATAGGACTCTATTCATATATACAAAAATTGACAGCCAGTGTCTCCACCTGAGAAAATCACTACTGTCCATGTTGTTGCTATTGCTGCTCTTCCCCTACTCTAGGGTTTCTACTTCCCCGTCCGCGTCTACCTAAAAAGTGTTGGAGACCAATGGAGTGAGACCCAGTCCCAGCGAGAGATATAACTCTCTGCCAAAAACATTATTATTACATATTAATAAAATAGAACTGAGCAGAGAAATTAGATACATTCAATAGCAGATAAATCAATGTCTAAACAGATTAGAGCATTATTCTTAATCAAAGAATTTCATCTATAACTTGATTAAGTAGCATGTCATTTATTCAATAAGGAATATGAAGAACATGTATAACATTTATCCATCTAGGATATACTAAGCAAGGTAACATCAACTAATGATTCTCGTATTTCAACCTTAAGCAAATACGTTACACGGCTGATTACATTTTATAATCATTCTCAATTAATACCCTGAACAGATGAAGTATACCGTTCATACTCCAACCGACCACAATTACGTTAAGAATCCGTACCACACAAGGTCAATGGAAGAGCCGGACTCCAAAACCTCATCCTTCTCGATCAGTACGAGATTATATGGTAGAGACATCATGTGTCAAACTGCAAGTAGCTTGCCAGGGTATATTGGCATCTTTGCTATAGAGTTATAGCTGCATCATATACTCTCTTCAGGCTTAGATCACACAGCTAATGCCTGGTATTGCATTACGGAGTCATGGCACGTAGCCATACTCTTTTCAGGGTTACGACACACAGCCTACCCTATACATAGGTGATGTCACACAGTCATCCCTATGGGGCATAAGTATATAATTGCCCATTTACCCCCACATATTAAAAAATATGCGTTCCGAGTTTAACTCGTTTCACCATTCAGTAATTCTGACACTAATGGATCTGTAGTTAGGGCAACTACATTATATGATGCCACTTGATTAATTAAGTGTATTACCATATTCTTTTAGCATAAAATAAGTTTCCAAAACAATAAATGTTATGACAATTGCTACAAAGAATGGGTAATACTTTCATCAAGTATTGTTCAACTTTTTAATAAAGTGTTGGGATCTTAATCCCTCATCTCATCAGGTACATTTCCATTTCTTATCAAGCTCATCATCATGATTATAGAATATGGGTATTAAAACCCTTAGTTCATCATAGAACACTTGTTACCACTTATCAGGTAACTTAATACCTTCAGGTCATCTGACCAAGGTAAACATGATATTTGCTACACAAGCAATCCACATAGCTTACAAAGCTCATATCACCTCTTGTTACCTCTTAGTAGGCAACAAGGCATATTATGGCTCATTAATAACTTTAATAAAAGAAACATCATAGCTCATACCTGGCTATGTTCATCTTCTCATGATACCTGCATGGTTAGTACTTCATGATAACAGTTATATTATTTACACATCAGCACCATGCAACATAGAGTAACACCACTATTCCCTTTTTAGGGTTAGGGTTTCCATCTCATGTCAATCAGGGATACTCATCCCAATATCCCATATTAAGGTTATGATTTATCATCATATTGCCCAAAATTAGGGTTTCATACTTTATAACCCAAAATTAGGGTTTCTCATACCTTACCCTGTATTAAGGTTTCAAAACACATTACATCACCCTACAATAGGGATTTACCTATCATTGCCCTGAATTAGGGTTTCCCACCACATTTCCCCAAATTAGGGTTTCATGTAGCTTTACCCGAAATTAGGGTTTCACATTCCATTACCCACAATTAGGGTTTACTATTCATCCTAATTAGGGTTTCACAATTCCATTATCCATAATTAGGGTTTACTATTCATGTACCCTGTATTAGGATTTCTCATATGATTACCCTAAATTAGAGTTACACCATCACCCTATATTAGGATTTTACTTAGCTTTGCCCTAATTAGGGTTAGGGTTCATTAATCTTCCCAATTAGGGTTTCATGATCTCATCACCATGGATCAAACCCTGATTATATATTTTATTCATAATGAGATAATTGGGGCTTAATTATCACATATAAGCATTCCTCTCTCTCATCCTCTCTAGGATGTTAAGTACTCCAAGATTGATCTAGGTCAGCTCTTCAATTAAGTACACACAATTAGGATTAACCATTGTAATCACCTTTGGTTTACATCATTAATAATCAAGTAGTTAATTGTCCTTCAATCACATTGTGTGTCCAACTTGGTTTGACCAATTGAACCTCAAATGATCTTGGTCCCATAGACCTCAAACGGTCATGGTCACTCAGACCTTGAATGGTTTGAAACCGTTTAAGCAAAACAATATTGAAATCGTATGGACAATTACTTTTGAAACCACTTGGGTCTCCAAACAGTTTGAGACCATTTGATCCCAAATGGTCTTGAGACCATTTGTACTCAAACGGTCTTAAGACCGTTTGGTCCAAACCCTCTCAAAACCGAATGGACCAAAAAGATTTTCCTTTAACCCAATCAATTCAGGGTTTCAATCAATGAACAATCTATCAATTGAACCATTGATTCATTCTTCAATTGAATCACCCTTTAATTGAACCATCAATTAGGGTTTTGAACCCAATTGAACAAGGGTTTATAATCAAGAAACCCTCAATTAGGGTTTTGAAATCGAGGAGCCATCAATGGTTGACATTGTGGAACTAATTCAATTGAAACTATTAAATTACCATCAACCCATGGTATGACCAGACCTCAAACGGACTTGAGGTCATTTGGTTAACCTCCAAATGGTCTTGAGACTGTTTAACTCATCCCATCATGGAAATGTGTGAAATTCAATTAGGGTTTGCATAATTGAATCGATCATCAATTGAGTTATTGATTGTATATCAGTGTGTAATCACTGAATCTTCAACCATCAAATCATACTCAATCATAGACCTCCAAATGGTCTTGAGACTGTTTGGGTGACCTCCAAATGGTCTTGAGATTGTTTGGGTCAGTCAACCCAAAAATTGATTCAATCAATTGAGAATTTCAACACCTCAACCCGATTAGGTTATGCAATTGAAGGATCTTCCATTCTTGAAACCTTTGAGATCAAATTAATTGAAGTCAATGGATCAACATACAACATCATCATTATTTGCACTCCAAATGGTCAACTATGGTCAACCACTCCAAACGGATTGAAACCGTTTGGTTTCAAATGGTTTGATGAAACCGTTTGACCAATTCCATTGAAACTGATTGGCCTCAAATTTTTGAAACTGTTTGCCTAGGACATTAATTGAGGTGTGTGCTTGAGATGACATAATCATATTCAAGCTACAAACCCACAAAACTTTCTGTGATTTCCATGGTGATTTCATCAATCAACCAATTAAAATTTTGGGAATAAAGAAGAAATCAACAATTGATAAAGATATGAAATCAATAACAATGTTCAAGGGTTCAAGTTATATAACCCGCCTTCAAAGAAGTTTCCAAAGCTCCAACTCCACGTCCTCAATGGTGGAAGAAGCTTTCTCAACTATCCCAATCTCGTTCTCAACTCTTTGAGTGAAAAAGGATTTGCTAGAATTGAAGATTGATTGAAGAAAAGAAGAAATCAAGCATTGATTTTCAATTTCCATCATGAAATCAAGGTTGAAGAAGGCCATGGAGCTTACCTAAAGGTTGGGGGTCGTCCTCCTATTGCTCCTAAGCTCCCTTGGTCGTTTGCAAGAAAAGAGTGAAAGTGGTTTCGAAATAACCCTTTCAAGTTATGGATATATGAGTATATATGTGTATTATTGAATTTCTTTTTAAGAGAGAGAGAAAATAGGAGATAATTCCTCCATTTCCTTGCCACTTGCCCCCTCCTCTTCCTTTCATACGAAGCCTATTTCTTTGCCTTTTATTCCCTTCAATTATCCATGATTTAAAGGAAAACAAATTAAGCACCTTAATCATTATAATAATAATATCCATAAATTAGTGGATATTACTTTTCCTTTAACTAATGTGAGTGGACTTTCCACTCACTTAGATATTTTCGTGCCATTGCAAGGAACAAGGACGTTCACACTTATGCAAATTCAACCATTACCATTTTGGTTGAAGGGAACTTAAATTAACATATTTATTTTTGCATTAATTTGAAGTAAAGTTCCATTTATGCTTAAATTTTGATTATTTTAATATCAAGATTCTCTCTCTTCCAAAATGATTCAAATGAGGTGCCCCTCTGATTTTATTGCCTCTACATGATGCCAAGAATTATTAGGGACCCTCTTGAAGTGGTATTTTGTATGTTGAACCCTAGGTTTGGGTAATTTGCACATTACACCAAAACTAGGTTTTAATGTACAAACATTGCTCAACAAGCTCTTTCTTGGTACTCAGGCTTCTACAAGCCATACCTCTACATCATACTCATTCCTATGATTCTTCAACATATGAGGAACATTTTATCATGCACAAATTGCAATTTAACCCCTCAACTTGGGTAATTTGCACTTTAGTCCAAAACTAACAAAACATTGTTTCAACATTATTCAAAAAGGACTAAAATTGAAATATGAGTTCCTCTTGAGCCTTAATTACTTTTAAAAAGATGAGAGCAATCATATAATCAACTTACTTAAGCAAAAAATCTAGGGTTAACACATAACCCAGGTCAGGGATGTTACATAGAGTCACCATCGGATGTGGCATCTAGATTCACCATCGCATGTGGCATCCAATGAACTCATCGATTGTGAGCCATCAACCAAGGACCCAAATAAACCATTGAACTAAGTGTCAGTAAATCCATCGAGTGTAGAACTAGAAAAGCCATTGGTTTATGACTCAGTGAGACCAGAAAGTGTGGACTCAGTGGAACCATCAAGTCTTGACCTAGTAAAGCCATTGGTTGACAACACTAGGTGAAGAAAAGGTCAGCAGAACCATCATTTGGAGAACAAAAGAAACCAACATTTGGTAGGACCTAAGATCATGGTTTGAACCACTTGAGAGAGTACTAATACCATCATTTGGTGAAGATAACTTGACCATCGATTCCATGCACCAGAGAAAGTCCAAAAAATCATATTAACGCCAGCCATCAGTTGTGGCATGAAGGTCAAACAAAACAACAACAAAACCAAACCATCAGGTTGCAAAACAAGAAGGAAAATAAGCCAAATCCCTAAGTAAGGACCATTGTTTAAGAGTGCAAAAGCCACCTTTTCCCAAGTGCAAGAAAGGTCTAAGATTCCACTTTCAAGGAAGCTCTGTGCACAAGATTTAGAGTTCCTCCAATAAGATAAATACTCAAAAATCATCACATAAGCTCAAACCCTGGGTGAAGGTAGCATCTTTATACTTAGAACTATATTTTTAGAGCAAGGTCTAGTACATGCAATTTAGGACTAAGCAATAAACATGGAGAAATTTATATAGCTCACCTCTAGGATGAAGATGAAGCTCCAAATAGAAAAGGTATCTCAAGGAAAGAGATAAGAAAACCTTATCTTGAGCACTCCACTCATCCAAGCTAGCTCCTTCTCTAAGAACAAGCAAACCCTAGGTCAAGGAAGCAAGAAAGAGGTGTTATTCATGCTCTAGAACAAGCTCCACCATGAAAAACCATGGATTAGACCAATAAGAAAGAGAGATATGTTAGATCAGCAAGGAAAACAAAGAAAGGGAGGGAGAGATTATTTTCTTAAGTCAAGAATAAGCTAAAGAAGCTCCACAAGCTTAAAGAGAGAGTAGATTCGAACCTTAGGTGCACATGCAAGCAAGATCGGCCAAGCTTCTCCTACATTCTCTCTTTCTTCTCTACCACGCAAGGGGGATGATCTTCAAGAATAAAGGATGAATAAATAGAGAGATATGCATGTAAAGAGCTCGTTTGCATGCAAGGGGGGAGGTATAGAAAGCTATGGGTGAGAGAGAAGAGAAAGTTAAGGTGTCTAGCCATGTTTGCCGTGTCCATGGCCGAAAACACCATGTCCATGCAAACTAGAGGGTCCATCAGTTGTAGGAGTTAGGAGGACTATAGAATATTGACTCCCAAGTCAGCCATCGATCTTAAATAGTAGGGTAACCATCGAATCTTAACCCTTTGGTCACAAGGGTGAAAACCCTAGCCCCACCATCAGTCTGCACTCAACATGGTGAACCATCAATCCAAGGAGCTCTAAGGGATAAAACCATAGAACCTCATACCTAAAGGGACCACCATCAAATCTAAACACACCAGAAAAACCATAGAATCCCAACTCACAAGGATAACCATCGAGTTCTAGCATCTAAGTTAGCCCATCTATGAGAGGAAACCCTAGGCTCAACCCTAGGTAGATGTCACCATCAAACCAAGGTGCACCTAGGATCCCCAATGTACAAATAAATCAAGAATGATATGAAAGAATGTGACTCACAAAAATCATGTGAAAAATTACAAAAAACCCTAGTTATGGGTAAAATTGCATAAAAGCCCAAAACAAGCACATAAATGCATAATTTGCTCAAACAATGTCCAAACTGGACCAAACTTGAAACTTAAAATTATCTCATGATATAAAACACATATTGAGTTTTAACTAAGGTAGTAAGAATACAATTGTCATAAGCAAGAATGTTCAGTTATTAAAGCAAGGTCAGGGGTCTTACAACCATAAACCCCTAACAATGATTTTGCCCCCGAGATCCTACACAAATAATGAGGGGTACTTCCTACACATCTCATCCCCTAACTCCCATGTGGCTTCATCCACACTAAGGTTGTGCTACAACACCTTCACTAAGGATATATCCTTCCTCGTCAGCTTCTGCACATGCCTATCCAGGATCAACACAAGACCCTCAACATAAGAAACATTTTCCTTCAACACAACATCCACTGGTTGTAACATATGATCTATATCAGGGTGACACTTCCTCATGATGGAGAGATGAAATATATTATGCAACATGCATAACTATATTAGTAACTCTAACTGGTATGCCACCTTTTTAACATGTGCCACTACATGGTATGGTCCCATAAACCTAGGAATCAACTTATCCTTCTTCTAAACCTCAACACACCTTTCGAACGGGAAACCTTAAGATGCACCCATTCTCTAATTTGGAACTCTAACAGTCTACGATGGTTATCGACATATGACTTTTTTCTATCCTGGGCTACCTTCAATTGTTGTTGTATCTATAACATACTTGATTCTAGACACATAGACTAATTCCCCATTCTTCTAGACCCCTATTTGATTATGTGGATATCCAATCTCTTTCCCCATATTTTTTTTAGTTGTCTACCTTTGAATATCTAAATTTCACTATGTTAGCATAAATGAAACCATATTTTGATCTTGAAACCCTAGATTGACTCATTTAGGGATCCATGGAGTTGAAATCACATGATTTTTCTAGTTTAATATTTCAATTAGGAAACTTATAAGCTGTAATGATGATCTTTTTTTTTTTGCTCGAGAACGCTTGTGCCTTTTTATTGATTTTGGTAAAAGAGTTTACAGGAAGCAGCTGTAATGATGATCTAGACTACTTTACCCTATATTTGTGAACTAGGATAGACTTGGGTATCATATAGGACAAAAATCGAGCTTAGGTGGTAGGTTTGACCATTTGACTTAGTTCATTGCATTAATTGAATGATTAATGCACAAAGGTTAAATTATAGCTATAGTAACCTAAAAATACAAATCTAATCCCATAATCGAGTTCCCCACATCTTAGTTAGTTAACCCTCAAAATTTGGGGTCATTTGGACATCAAGCTCACCCTTAATTGGACCCTAATATATTTTATATGATTTAACCTATGGATTGGTCGATTCAATTGATGTCAATTTTGTCACGGCCTGGACTTTGGTCCAGGGCCGAATTTTTGTCACACGACCAGCCCAGGTCGGGTAACTGGGTTATCGGGTAGCGGGACTCAGTCGTTCCCTACCTCTTCTCTTCTCACGACAAACATAATGTACAACACATCCATGCTTCGGTGGCCGCTCTCCCTCGCTAGGCTGATTGAATCGTCGCATTTTCTTTGCCAACTGATTCCTTCCTTTCCTCCATTTCCAACGAGCCCTTGATTGAGTCGAGGAGTGTACTAGAGAGTGAACACCTCTTTTAGGCTGTGTGCATCTATTGTTTCTCTCCCTCAGTTCACCAAATCCTCTTTGCGAAGCCACCATTCCCTCCCTTTCGGTCCAGAACATAATCTCGACGACCCTTCCTTTGATCCCAGTGGCCAATTTTGATCATGGTTGCATGGAGGGATCAGATGACAGTCATCTTCCCTAAAGCAAAAACCCAAAGCTCCAACAGCTGGAGTCACCTCGAAACAATTCTTCTCGAGGTAACCATCTACGAGACTCCCTCTTTCATTATGTACTTCTATTTTTCACCGAGTCGTCCTCTATGCCCGGGTCGACAAGCACCGCCATGCTCCCCTATTTTGGGCCATCTCCAGAGGAATCTTCAATGACTGTCGACTTTGGTTTGGACTCTGGGACCCATCGCGAGCTTGCTTCTGATGCAATGGACGCATTGGGGTGTCTGCAAGGTTGTTGAGGCCTCATTTTAACCAGATCTCCACCTCGCCTACTTTTGCGATCGACGACTGTGCTTAGGTGTTTTCTTTGGACCTCGGGTGCCTCTGGTCTCTGGCTTCCCACAACCTATCTCCTCACAAACCTCTCTATGGGGTGGGTTCTGGCTAATCCATAAAAACACAGTCATTTCTTGATGTGTCCCCCTCACCGCAATCTGTACCAGTTCCTTCCTTGGTCATCCCCTCCGTGGGTTCACCTCGACCCTAGCTACCTCAGGACCGGAGCGGTCATTCTCCAGGTGTAAGGAGTGTGAATGACATCACCCCCTTACTAAAATAAAAAATTTGAAGAATTGACATCCATTCCAAACGCTCTCAGAGGTATGATGGAATGGGCATAAATTTTCCAAATTTATTAAACATTGGTATACAAAAGACCATTAGAAAGCAGCGGAATAAAAGAAATAACTGACTATATTCGATTTCATAAAAGATTGTACAAAATACATCAAATTCTCCCATTAGGGTTTACATCAAGACACATAATCAGGATCTAGATAAAGGGAAGTCTAGACTACTACAATCTTGTCTCCAAGAAACATCTCCATCAACTGAGTCAAAGTCAAAAGCTAAGATCTTCCTTATCTTGTCCATCTCCTTGCTCAGCACCTGGGTGGTTGGGAAAGCACCCAGCAAAAGGGAAGGAAAATAAAAGTATGTGTCACTAAACTATACTAAAGGTGACAAGATAAATATAACAAGTAAATAATGCTAGGGATTCATCATAAGATGAGACATCAAGAGTATGAGGCTTTAAATAAGGAAACTTACCAATAACAAATGTAAAGAAAGGGTTTGCATGTAAATTAATATGTCTACTTAAGTAAGTAGGGTTGAGGCACCTACCGGACCTCTAACCTTAGGTGAGGGGAGAATAAGATATTCCCAGTCACCTATAATATTATGGGGAGAATAAGATATTCCCCAGGGCAATTATTTACATGCCCTCTGTGGGTGGTTGTACATAAGTATTGCCACTTTACAATTAAATAGAACACATAACTACATGCTAGCAAAAGAGTTATGGCAAGATTAATCAAAGGATTTATATTACATTGCAGTGGGGTATAAAACCCAAACAAGATTATACTACAACTAATTTTGAGGCATAAATAAATTAGATTTCAAGAATCATGAATTTGGTCAGATTAAGCCTCATTAGGGAACATGGGTAATGGTATAAAATTTTCCCAACTGAAGGGGGTAGATGCACATACATATCACATATATAAAGATGGTTTGCACATACCTCTTACTTAGAGTCCTATTAACCTCTTTTCCAAACCTTTAGTTGAAATCAAGGTCCACTTGTCCTATTTCCAATTTCATATTCATGTATTAGAGTAACATATATACATTAAAGAGTTGAAACCGTAATATATGAAATTTTTACACCAAACCTCAATTCAGACCTCAAAAATATCACCACTAACTTAGTTAGGTTTTTCTGATTAAGAAAACATATAATTTTGCATATATTGGAGTTATGAAGGTTAAAGTGTATTTTTGGTGATTTTTAGGTATTTAATTCATTTTCTAAAAACTCTTTTTAACAAAATTGAAAACCAATACTTGGAAATATTTTTATTAAAAAGAACATGTTTTTTCTAAGTTTAGAACATATTTTACTTTAAATTTTGGACAAATGAATCAAAGGTTATGATTTATTAAAAATCGACCAATTAGAAATCGACACATCGTCAATTTTTAACATAAGATCATGAGTTTTAAGCATGTAATAAGAAATATAGGGGAAGGGGGTTATGAAGCTCACACCTAGGGAAGATAATAAGGTCCAAACAGCAAGGATACTGAGCTTATAAGGTCTGGTTGCTCCAAGCCTAGCTCCTTTCTTGAACAAAGATCTCCTTCTCAACTTAGAGGTGATAAACCCTAGCAAAAGAGCATGGAGATGAGATGTTTTAGGGTTCTTAGTGGAGTTTTATCATGGAAGTTCATGGTTCTGACCTGGAGGAAGGTGTGAGAAATACTATCAAAATGAAAATAGGGAAGGAAAGGAGGATTCTTACTAGTTTTGGTTAAAATCACCAAGGAGGAGCTTAAGAAACCCTAATAGAGCAATTTGGAAACCATATGGGCCTTTTTCACCAAGGTAGACTCCCTCTATTACCTTGGGTCAGAAACTTCATGGCCAAAAACAAAAGGAACTATTATCTAAGCTAGAGGAAACAAGAGGAGATCAAGAGTTTTGAATTTGTGAGTTGGGAAAGGGGTATGTATGGCTATATATAGAAAAAGGCCAAGCATGAGGTGTTTTATGGGACTTTCCATGTGTCTTTAGCCTAGGGCTTCATGGCCATGCAAGTGGACACCTCATGGAGGCTCTAAAATATCTAAGGTCGGTTTATGGACCCTTCTAGGCCATACCAACCGACCTCCATCAAAGAAATAACCCCATTGGTCGATGGCATTTAAAGATAAGCTCACTTATAAGGAGGAAAACCCTAAAATGCCCTTGGAAAGCAATACCATCAAACCAAGGTGAAACTAGGTGATCCCATGGTTTTAAAATTCGAGAATGGTAAGGTGGTATCTAATTATTATAATTCATGTGATAATTTTCAAAGAAAACCTCCCAATTGGGTAAATTGCATAAAAGTCCATAATGTACCTAAAATTGCATAACTTGTACAAACAACATCCAAATTGGACCAAACTTTATCCAAAAGTGATATTTGATGTGTAGAATATTAATTTTCCATTATTTATATATTTTGAAATTATATAATCACATTATTTATTACTTATGCCTTTTACTCATTTTCTATCTCCTAAACTTATCCTAATATTTCAAGGTTGTCCAAATTAGATGAAATTTGACATGTAGGCTAATTTTGATATGTAGATTAAGTTTGTTTCCTATTTTGAGACTTGTTTTTTATGAGATATGTCATATGGCCCATTAACGGCCCATTATCTAAATTGTTCATCCAATTAAGTTTCTTATCTTCATATTACCACCAAAATGAGTTGTGGCATATTTTATGTATCCATTATAAACCTAAGATTAATGTTAGAGCATTAGGTTACATTAAGGTGATCTATAAATGCATTAGCTCATTGGTATTATACTAAACATCTATTTAGGTCTAACCTTCAACTGTGTTTGGGTAAGTCCAAAGCATCAACTTCCAGGGTAAGGTCCGAGATCTAGTATGTTACACCGGGTCCAAGGTGGAGAGTTACACACAGTGAGCCTTGTGCTCCTTCACCTAGAGCCTGGATCAAAAAAAATTTCATGGGACCTTAGAGTATCACATTCACAAGGTTTGCTTGACCCACAGATCGAGTGCTTTCTCAAATTCCCTTCTTGTCTCCTAGCCTTCACAGGACCAGAGCAAAAGCTCTTTGAGTTCAGAGTGATGAGGCAGAGTCAATGGAATGTCCTCCCACTCATCTAGATGCCTGAATCGAAGAATTTTACCTTGGCCCGAGCTCTGTGGAGCAGCCCTGGTGCTGAACACAGGGTTTCAATCCCTAGGAAGAAAGTCTAGTTCAGCCCACGGTGGCCAATATATCAATGTCACGCCCATGGGAGCATATTGGTAATTTTAGTCTCATTTGACTTGATTGACTGAAACTTAGTTTTTCCCTGATGATTCACATAATCATTCAGGGGTAAATTTGTCATTTCACAATTCAGTTTTTGTATTTAGCCATAAATGATTTAAACTTGTAAAATTCATAAGAAATTAACCGTTTATCCAAATAGGACATATATATACATTTTTGAAATCAGAAAAATACGATTGATTTATTGGGATAGGTTTCACACCTAGATTTGCAACCTAATGTAGGGTCGATTTCTCAGTAAAAGATTTAATGCATATTATATTAATCGAATGTGCATGTATTGTGACTAGGTTGAGACAACCTTGACCTTGAAATTAGGAGGTGTTATAGAATATCTAGGACTGATCATAAGGTATGTACATCCTCTATTTTATTTTGGGCATTATTTGACTAAAACCTACTCAATTTATTTTAATGAGGCATCTCTTGAACTATTATTCCTTATGAAATCTAATTTCTTGAACATTTACATTTCCTGATGTTGACTCATTATATCCATGTAGCTTTTGGACTACCTTGTTCATATGGGTATTTGTACCCCACTTGCTATGAATGCATTTTTATGAAAAATTAACTGAAAACTAAGTCTTGCCTCTCTGTTTTATGCATGCTACATGTTTGACTAGAATATCTGGAATAGTGGTACGTATGTACAACCATACTTATATAGGGTGTGCTATTCCGCCCGGGGTGTGCGTTTCCACCCTTGTTTACTTTTAGGCCATGGTCCTATGGTGTTATGGCCATGTTTTAGGTATATTTAGTCTATATTGTTATGCATGCAAATGTTTTTTGTTTTAATATGAATCTTTAGATGATTGTTATGGCAAGACACTCTTTATAATTATGCTTATAATATGAAATCAATATGCCTCATTTCTCTTGTTATATTCCTTTTGAACTTATCTAATTGCAAATAGCCCCCTTCTTCTGGGAACATCTCTTTTTGCACTTTTACCCAATATAATGCCCAAAGTTTATCATGTGTACATACTCAGCCTTTGCTGACCTCTATGTTGTTTCCTATGTTCTAAGTGATGTTCCTTTCCACCCAGGTTTAGGTACATTGGAAGACAAGAGCTCAAAAAGACCACCAACATGACATTGACTTAAGGATAGCTTGGAATGGCTGGGTTACCCTCTGCTACTAGCTTTAGTTGTACTTAGTTCAAGTTTTTGTAAAATCACCTATTATGGTGAGGAACAATTGTATGAATGAATCATAAAGTGACTTTATAATAGTTTTGTTTCCACTTCTTTATTATTACACGGCTCTTGTATTTTATCATTTTGAGTGGATCCCCTTTTGGGTCTCACTCTGTACAAAATGGTATCAGAGCCAAAAGCAGTCGGTAACTTGACTATTTCAAGTTATCCTACATTGTTCCTTAATTAGGTGCTTAGGCGACCTTTTAGAGGTTATTGTCAGACCTATTTCTTTGTAGCGGTTTGCCAATTAGTATTTCAATCCCTTCTAAAATTGGTCAATACATATTCTTACAACACATCAGTTGTGTAAGCATAGTATGGGACAAACCAAGACTACCCTATACCCTCTGTGTGGGGGTGCAATGAAACTACACTAGAATTGGATTTTCTAGTGATATATCCCCTGATTTAAGGGAGGCTATCTAGACTACATTATGTGTAGGTTGACTTGGACATTCATAGCTAGGTGTAACCCTAGTTATCACATGTGACCCCTTTTATGTGACGTTCATCTAGCATGCCTATCATACATTCACTTGGCTACTAAGCATGCATGAACGCAAAATACAAAATCCTAAATTAAGATTAGGATTAAGATTCCTTTGATGTTAATCGTTATCCTAAACTAGATCAACTTTATTTATAGCTTGCCATGTCCTCAATGTGGGTATATTAGGATAGCCTTACCCTGATACCATCCCCTCAAGGGCTAAATTCCACCCTCCTTGGGATTGTTATTCTTGTGTATTAGAATTGATTGATGGAGCTAAATGTTTTAGTAGGCATACTTAAATTATCACATCTCTTAGAGTATTTGGTTTACCTAGTGATTGAGATAGGTATCGGGACTATATAGGTTACCTTATCATGTGAAGGAACTATGGTGGAGAAAACCCTAAATCACTACCTATCGTGTTGAGCAATCTCATGTTTCGATTAGGACTCGGGATGAGGTAGTGGGGATTATGATTAAGAATGATGTGGGAAACGGTGGATGTCATGCTTGGGTAGGTTTTGACTGATTATTGGCTATGAGCATATACTCCCTTCTCTCTCTCATTGCTTGCATATTAGAGAATTCTCACATGACCCTTTTAAGTGATAGAAGGATCAGATCTCTTTTGTAGAAGGAAGTGGTTATAGGATAGTAATGTATGTGTCAGGTTGTGGAAAGTGTCTGACTTGGTTCTCGCATCGATTTTGGCGCCAACTTTGCATCTTCATCGGCAGTCTTTTATTGCTAAAACTTATTTTCATTATTAAATTATATGTACAAAAGATTTATTTTTCTTTTTATGATCTCATCGATGATTTTTAGAAACACGTCACCACCACAAGTAAGTTGAGTAGTCGAGAAGCTCTTTAGTGAAGTACCCTTGGTTGACATATTCAACCCTAATTCCATAGGTCTAAGACTGACATAGCTAGTTTTAAATATATATATATATATATATATATATATATATATATATATATATATATATAAGACCTAGTGGATCCACCCTTTTTCCCCTCTAGGCTATGCCCTAAGTTATAGTTTAAGCCTTTTAAGGGGTGGAGTTTCGTACGATCTAGTTAATAGGCATAATCAGGATTAATAAAAGCTATACTAAGTAAAACTTGGATAACTCCTAGTAATAATGTCAAACATATGTAGAGGCTACCAAACTGGGAATTCCAGATGAGCCTTGCTAATCATACCATCATAAATGTAACTTCGATAATCAAAACATATTTTAAAATGTATTCTTGAATTACCCTTAAGGACGTGTTTAAGTCAGATGGAAGTAAAAGTAAATTACACTTAAAAGCTCAAATTAATATCCTATACCCCAAATTGCTAATAATTAAATGGCAGGGATGACTATACATATAGGCTAGGGTGAACATACTAAGTATGATTGACTTTCTGAGCTTTTCCCATGTGACCATTTTAAATAATATTATGTTAATGATGTTTATGGTGATGATGAGGAGTAGGTGACAATGTCAATGAATTAAGGATGATGATTTTGATGAGTAGGTGATGATGTCGATGATATTAATAATGTAGATGATGATGGTGATGTTGTTGTTGTTGCTGATGATGATGATAACAAGGAAAATTAGGTGGATCATGGTCAAAGAAGTGCAATACTATGATAACCTTGTAGGTATCCCTAATAGATACAATTTTTTTGACACCCTAGGTCTTGTAATGACTTTTCTAGCCCAACATCTACCATAATTAGATTAATGTATGCATGACACATTGAGACATATAGCTCCACCTTGAGAGTAGACCATAAGCGTGTCACAGATAACATGTCTTGACCCCCTACATTAGGCACCCTAGAAATGTATAACTTGGTTAAAAGTATAACTTAGTATACCATACCACAACTAGATGGATTTCGGGGATGAAATCCTCTTTAAGGGGTGCAGTGTCGTAACATACTCAATTCCAGACACATAGACTAATTCCCCATTCTTCTAGACCCCTATTTGATTATGTAGATATCCAATCTCATTCCCCAGTATTTTAGTTGTATACCTTTAAATATCTAAATTTCACTGTGTTAGCATAAAAGAAACCATATTTTGATCTTCAAATCCTAGATTGACTCATTTAGGGATCCATGTAGTTGAAATCACATGATTTTGCTAGTTTAATATTTCAATTAGGAAACTTATAAGTTGTAATGATGATCTAGATTAATTTACCCTAGATTTGTGAACTAGGATAGACTTGGGTATCATATAGGACCAAAATCAAGATTAGGTGACAGGTTTGACCATTTGACTTAGTTCATTGCATTAATTGAATGATTAATGCACAAAGGTTAAATTATAGCTATAGTAACCTCAAAATACAAATCTAATCCCATAATTGAGTTCCTCATATCTTAATTAGTTAACCCTCAAAATTTGGGGTCATTTGGACATCAAGCGCACCCTTAATTGGACCCTAATAGATTTTATATGATTTAACCTATGGATTGGTCGATTTAATTGATGTCAATTTTGTCACGGCCTGGACTTTGGTCCATGGCCGGATTTTTGTCACGCAGCCGGCCCAAGTTGGGTAACCGAGTTACCGGGTAGTGAGATTCAGTCATCCCCTACCTCCTCTCTTCTCGCGACCAACAGGTTGTACAATGCAACCATGCTACGGTGGCCACTCTCCCTCGCGAGGCTGACCGAATCGTCGTGTTTTATTTACCAACCGATTCCTTCCTTTCCTCCATTTCCAACAAGCCCTTGATTGAGTCGAAGAGTGTAGTAGAGAGTGAACACCTCTTTTAGGATGCGTGCGGCTACCGCTGCTCTCCCTCAGTTCACCAAATCCACTTTGTGAAGCCACCATTCCCTCCGTTTTGGTCCAGAACGTAATCTCGACAACCCTTCCTTTGATCCCAACTGTAACATCCCTGACCTGAATTATGCTTTAACCCTAGGTTTTTTCCTTAATAAAGTTGATTATATGCTTGCTCTTATCTTTTGAAAAGCAATTAAGGCTCAAGAGGAACTTATATTTCAATTTTAGTCCTTTTTGAACAATGTTTTGATTGTTGTGGACTAAACTGCAATTTACCCAAGTTGAGGGGTTAATTTGCAAATGTTACATGATAATATGTTCCTCATGTGTTGAAGCATCATGAGAATGAATATTATGTAGAGGTATGGCTTGGGAAAGCCTGAGTACCAAGAAAGAGCTAATAAAGCAATGTTTGTGCCTTAAAACCTAGTTTTGGGGTAATGTGTAATTTACCCAAAACCTAGGGTTAGATATGCAAATTTCCACTTCAATAAGGTCCATAATAATTCTTGGCATCTTGTAGAGGCAATAAAATGTGAGGGGCATCTCATTTGAGCTACTTTGAAGGAGAGAGAATCTTGATATTAAAATAATCAAGATTTAAGCATAATTGAAACCTTAATTCAATTTAATGCAAAAATAATTATATTAATTGGATTGCCTTTCAACCAAAATTGAAATGGTTAAAAATAAATATATGTGTACGTCCTTGTTCCTTGAAAAAGGCCACGAAATATCCTAAGGAGGTGAAGACTCCAATCACATTATTAAAAGAAAAAGAAATATCCACTAACTTATGGATATTAATATTAAAAGGGTTAAGGTGCTTAATTTCTTTTCCTTTAATTCATGGATAATGGAGAGGAATTCGGAGGTTAGGAATATATATTTGCATGCAAGGAATTGAGGGGGAAGAGGTGGCACTAATTTTGGAATTAAAAGATTTTTATAAGGCATTTTCTCTCTCATTGATTTTCTTATAAAAACACCTTTTACAACTCAAATCAAAGGCTTTTTCGAATCCACTTCTTCTATTTGCTTGCAAAATGACCAAGGGAGATTTGGAGGATCAGGAAGACGACCCATAACCTGTTGGTAAGCTTCTTGACTTCCTTTCACCTTAATTTCATGGTGGAAATCGAAAATAAATGCATGATTTCTTCTTATCTCAATCCAATCTTCAATTCTAACCATTCCTTTTCACTCAAAGCTTGAGGAAGAGCCTTGGGATAGTGAAAGAAGTTGCATCCACCATTGGTTACGTGAGTTTGGAGCTTTGAAGTTCAATTGGAGGCGGGTTATATAACTTGAACCCATTTACATTATTATTTAACCATCAATTTTGCAACTATATTTTTTCCTTCTCCTTCTTTATTCATTGCTTGTTGAAAATGGTAATTCCATGAAATCAGAAGTACTAGGAACTATATGGACGAAGTTATATGATGATGACATCATCTTGGACACTTTTCCCAAAAAATTGGCTTTCCAATCGGTTTCAACAAATTGCCCATTCGATTTCAACAAAACCGTTTGAAATCAAATGGTTTCATCAAACTGTTAGAAGCCAAATGTTTTCAAATGATTTGGAAGGGTTGACCACAGTTGACCATTTGGAGACTATATGATAATGTTGATGGTTGATGACCCATTAAATTTAATTTATTGATTCCAAAGGGTTCATTAGTTGAAGGTTAATCAATTACCAAACCCTAATCGGGTTAAGTGCTGAAATTTCAATTGGTTGATTTAACATTTTGGGTTGATTAACCCAAACGGTCTCAAGACCGTTTGGAGATCACCCAAATGATCTTGAGACCGTTTGGAGGTCAAACAAGACCGTTTTGAGGTCTAGGGTTGAGTATGGTTAAGTAATTGAATGTCCAAATATATCAAATTGAAATGCAATCAATAGCTAATTTGATGATCAATCCAATGATCTAAACCTTAATTGAATTTCATAAATTTTAATGATGGATGGGGCAAATGGTCTCAAGACCGTTTGGAGGTCATCCGAACGACCTCAAGACCATTTGAGGTTAGTTCATATCATAATTTGATGATGATTCACTGATTTCAATTGAACCAGTTCTACAATGTTAATCATTGAAGGTTCCTCGATTTCAAAATGCTAATTAAAGGTTTCTTGATTATAAATCCTAATTCAATTGGGTTCAAAAGCCTAATTGATGATCCAATTGAAGGATGATTCAATAGTTCAATTGATTAATGAATCAAGGATTCAATTGATAGTCGGTCCATTGATTGAAACCTTGAATTGTTTAAGTGTTGAAAGACCTTTTTGGTCAATTTGGTTTTGAGAGGGTTTGGACCAAATGGTCTCAAGACCGTTTGGGACCAAACGGTCTCAAACCGTTTGGAGACCCAAGTTCATTCAGTTTCAATGTATTTTTTGGCTAAATGGTTTCAAGGGCAATTTTCCCAAACGGTTTCAAACTATTTGAATTCTAAGAAACCAAGACCGTTTAGGGTCAAAGTAATCAAAATTGTTTGAGGTTTAACATGGCTAATCTATTTGGATATTTAATGTAATTGAAGACTCAATTGGTTAATCCACTTGGACACCTAATGTAATTGAAGATTCAATTGGTCAATTCATTTGAATACTTCATGTAATTGAAGGTTCAATTAATAAAACCATATGGACACCTGATGTACTTAGATGATTGATACCCTTAGTGGGATTAATCATTGATGCATAATGATGCAATAATTCAATATATTATGCTAACCCCAAATGCATGTATTTGAATAAAGAGTAGGCTCAATCTAATCAAGAATTGAGTAGTGGACATCCTGAATAGGACGAGAGAGAGATTCATACATGTAAGATAATCATGTAGCAATCAAGCCTAACACATTCAAAATAAGTGTGATATACAATTAGGGTATGATCCTTGATAAAGAGATCATAAAACCCTAATTGAGTTGATTGATGAACTCAAACCCTAATTTAGGGCAATTCTGAGTGAAACCCTAATCTAGGGGGATAGTGTGATATGAATTTAGGGTAATGACATGAGTAAACCCTAATTGTGGGTTATTGAATATAAACCCTAATTTAGGGTGATGTGATGTGAATAGTAAACCCTAATTCTAAATAGGGTGAAGGTGTGTGTGAAACCCTAATTCTGGGTTATACTATATAGCATGAAACCCTAATCTTGGACAATGAAATAATGAATCATTGGTCCTAAGTGAATAAAGGGGATGAGTAACCCTGATTGAAATGAAATGGGAAACCCTAACCCTGGTAAGGGAATAGTGGTGTTACCCTTGAATAGAATGGAACTAAAATATGATTGATATAGTTGTTATCGTGTATGCTAACCATGCATGTATCCTAAGATGATGAACATAGCTAGGTATGAGCTATGATGTTTATTTATTGAGCCTTGTGTGCCATAATATGCCTTGTTACTTAATAAAAGGTAACAAGAGAGTGAATGGGCCTCAAGTTCCATGAGAGATTCTTATGTAGCAAGTGTTATGTTTACCCTGGTCAGATGACCTGAAGGTGTTAGTTATCTGGAAAAGTGCTAACAATGCTCAATGATGAGCTAAGGGTTTGAATAACTAGAACCATATGATTATGGTATTGAGATTGTGAAGGGATGATAATTCCCAATATTGAAATGAGGGACTGAGATCCCAATGTCTTATAAAGACTGAGAAGTGATTAATGAAAATAGTACATGTTTCTTTGTATCAATTGTCCTAATAAGTTATGTTTGAAAACTTGGCTGATGCTAAAAGAATATGATAATGTACATAATTAATCAAGTGAAAGCTATTCATGTTGTGCTCTAACCATAGATCCATCATCATCAGTAGTTGGTGATGGTGAAATAGGTTTTCCTACGGGATCTCCTGGAGTTCACATATTTTTTAATATGCGGGGGTTGATGGGAGAAAATATCCATACGTCCTAATGGGGGAGTTGATGGAAGGTAAACATTAAACCTCTCAACCCTTCATTATATGTGTCGGGATGGATGTATCACGAATCTCCTGATGATGTTAATGCCAGATCGATGGAGATAAACACAAAATCTCTCGATTGCGAAGAGAGTGTAGCCACCACTGTAACTCTATAGCGAAGATGCCACTATACCCTGGCAATCTATGTAGCAGAGACACAAGGTGTCATGCATGTGATCTCGCACTGACCGAGATGTGGGAGGTCATGGAAGCTGGCTCTTCCATTGACTTTATATGGTACCGATTTCGATTTCGCAATGGTCGGTTGCAGTATGAGCGGTATACATCATCTCCTCAGAGCTTAAGTATGTTTGTAAAATGTAATCAGCCGTGTAGTGTATTTGCATAAGATTGAAATACGAGAATCACTGGTTGATGTTATCTTGCTTAGCATATCCTAGATACATAAATGTTATATATGTTCTTCAATTCCTTATTGAATAAGAGACATGCTGCTTTTTCAAGTTATAACTGAAATACTTAAGTAAGAATGTTGCTCTAATCTGCATAGATAATGAAATAACTACTGTCGAATATATGATTCCACTATTTAGTCTATTTCTATTAAACTGCAATAATAATGTTTTCGGTGGAGAGTTATATCTCTCGCTGGGGCAATTTTATAAATTGTCTCACCCCCGTGGGATTCAACATTTTTTTTGGGTAAACGCAGACAAAGAGGTAGAAACCATGTAACAAGGGAAGAGCAGTAGCATTAACATCAGGAACAACAATAATATCCCAGGTGGGGATACTAGCTGTCAAGCTTTGTATAGAGAGTCCTATGTGTTGTCTCTATACTCTCAGGTCCTAGGAGTCAGTGGATAGTGTTTTTATAATCGATATGAGATTTTGGCTCGAATGCGTTGAGAATTTTGTTACTTGTGCTTTTATCAAAGCAAAGTGCTGTATATATATTCCTTAAGAAGAGATGGTACATGCAATGTACAATGTGGACCAGTATGTAATTGTTAATACTTTGGTTCTTGTTTAAAGAGTTTTCCTGTAATGGATCTTTTTATAAATGGTTTTAATTTTTAGTGATTTTCAGTAATCTTATGTTAATAATCATTTCCGCATGGTGATTTTGCACTTGTTATCTTAATTATAGTGGGTGTACGTCAAAAGTTTAGTGGTATCAGATCTCTAGGTTCACTGAGTCTACAGAGACATATGATATGTTCTAGTGTCTTCCAGTTTATCTGATAGTATCTTCTGATCTTATAGGAGAAGAAGAACTTGAAGATGTCTGGATCACATGATGAACATGTTGCTGAGATCAGTATTGCTGCACTAGGACGAGGTGCAAGGGATCGAGCTAGGGAGGAACTCGTACCTGAGATTCCTCATCTTGATCAAGCTACATTAGAAAATCCAGCCTTCCATGCTCTGTTCAGGTAGTTCATGGCGACTATGACGCATATGGATGATAGGATACCACCACCTGCACCGAGGGCACCATCCCATAATGAAGGACAAGGAGCTGGAAAGACCTTTGAACGGCTTCGTCGGGTGGGAGCCACAGACTATGCTGGTACAGTTGACCTAGTTGATGCATATTTGTGGTTGAATGAGCTGGAGAAAGCCTTCAGAATCATCAACATTCTAGAAGTTGAGAAGGTGAGGCATGCTGTATACCTTCTGAAGGGGAGTGCTGGCCACTGGTGGACCATTGAGGAAGGAAAAAGGCCAGGAGTTGAAGTTGGATGCGATGAATTCTGACGTGAATTTTTCGCTAGATACTTCCCTAAGACGTATCTAGATGAGAAGATCTCTCAGTTTTAGAGGATTTGACAAGGACAGATGAACATTAGCGAATTTGAAGCTAAGTTCATGGAGCTTTTGTGGTTCTGTCTGCACATGGCAGCTGCTGATGAAGAGAGGATTCAGTATTTCAAGAAGGGGTTGAATGCTGATTTGACCACTCCTATGTCTGCTCTAGAGAACAGGGAGAGGTTTGCCACTTTTGTGGAGTCTGTTAGGTGGATAGAGAGGTCTGTGATCGAGAAGTGACATACCAATAATAAGAAAGTGTATCCTTAGTTTCATGGACAAAGGTCTGAAAGCTTCAAAAAGCTGAGGTTTTCTGCACCGGCAGCACCACCAAGATTCAATCCCCAGACGCAATGGTTGTTGAGTAGGGGTAGAGGACATAGTTTTCCTTCAAATAGAGCCCCTAGTACATCATCAACATCAGTGACAGGACCACCTAGGTAGAATTTGGGAAGCTACAATTACTTCCAGTGTGGGAGGCCATGACACTTAGTGAGAGATTATCCTGAGAAAGTCAGGGATGTAACTCAACCCCAGAGACAGAGTCAGCAAGGCTCACAGAGAAGATAGTTTTCTAGTAGTGCTCGAGGACGTGGACAAGCGTCCCAAGTTGGATCGTCAGCACCCAACAACTGAGCACAGGGTCAACAACAAGCAACAACTAGATTCTATGATATGAATCAGCCTGAAGCAGTAGTCAACCCTCGGGTGGTGACAGGTCAGATGGAACTATTTTATTCTGATATGTCTTCATCCTGCTTCGTATCTATTTTAATTGATCCGGGTGCTACACACTCTTTTATCACTCGAAAAGTGATTCATCACTGCAACATAATTGTCAGTCATAGAGCAGATAGTTTGCTATTAGAAACACCTTTGTTGGGATCTGCAGTGTTGTGGTAGGTGTGTTCTCCCTGCAATCTTTCCTTTTCTGGTCATCACATTCAGGTGGATATTATACCACTTGAAATGCACGGGTTCGATATAATTCTTGGGATGGACACCCTAGAAAAGTATAAGGTTGTCTTGGATTGTGGTTCCAAGTAGGCTGTGTTCACAAATGATAGTGACACATGCATCTTTCAGGGAGACAGAAAGATTCTTCCAACTTGTTTAGTGTCAGCTATGGTAGCTGAGAAGTTGATGAGATAGGGATGTTTTGCATTCTTGGCTCATGTGGTAGATACCACAATGAAGAGCCCTAATCTTTCTAAAGTTCCGATAGTCAGGGAATTTGAAGATGTATTTCCTGAGGAACTTCTAGGAGTTCCACCCCCTGAGAAATTGATTTTGAGATTAATCTAATCCCGGGCACACAATCCATAGTACAAACGTCGTATAGAATGGCACCTGCTGAGATGGGTGAGCTCAAGAAACAACTGCAGGAGTTTCTTGAGAAGGGTTTTATCCGACCGAGTACTTCACCATGGGGTGATCCGGTCCTATTTGTTAAGAAGAAGGATGGGTCTATGCGAATATGCATCGACTATAGGTAGTTGAATAAAGTAACTATAAAGAACAAGTATCCTCTACCAAGGATTGATGACTTGTTTGATCAGTTGCGTGGTGAAACTATCTTTTCTAAGATAGATCTGAGGTCGAGATACCATCAGTTGTGTATTAAGGAGAGTGACATACCTAAGTCTGCCTTTAGGATAAGGTATGGTCACTATGAGTTCATAGTTATGTCATTTGGACTAACTAATGCACCAGCTGCATTCATGGAACTCATGAATAGAATCTTTCAGCCTTTTCTTGATCAGTGTGTAGTAGTCTTCATAGATGATATCTTGATATACAGTAGAGATGCTCAACAACATGAGCCGCACCTCCGTCAGGGTTTGACTTTGCTAAGAGAGCATAAGTTGTATGCTAAGTTTAGCAAATGCGAGTTCTGGTTACTAGAAGTTTCTTTTCTTGGACACGTAATATCTGCCTCAGGTATTCACGTTGATCCTAAGAAGGTAGAATATGTCCTGCAATGGGAACATCCTAAGACACAATGGAGATACGCAGTTTCCTAAGTTTGGCAGGCTATTATAGGAGGTTCATTAAGAACTTCAGTTCTATAGCTTTACCCCTGACCAAGTTGACCAGGAAAGATATTCCTTTTGTCTGGAATGACAAGTGCCAACAATATTTCCAGTTGCTAAAGGAAAGGTTAACAAGTGCACCTGTGTTAGTGTTACCTGAGCAGGGAAAGGGGTACATAGTCTTATGTGATGCATCTAAGAACGATCTAGGATGCGTGTTGATGCAGGATAAGCAAGTGATTTCTTTTGCTTCTTGACAACTTAAGAAACACGAGGAGAATTATCCGAAACACGATCTAGAGCTAGCTGTTGTGGTCCATGCCTTGAAGATCTGGAGACATTATCTCTATGGAGAGACATTCCAAATTTTCACAGACCATAAAAATTAAAAATATATCTTCTCACAACATGAGATGAATATGAGACAACGCCGTTGGATGGAGTTAATCAAAGACTACGATTATACAATTGATTATCATCCAGGGAAGGCTAATGTGGTTGTTGATGCACTAAGTAGAAAACTAGCAACACCATACTTAGACAAAACACAGTTGAACTCCTTAGTGTGCTTTAAGAGAGATATGCTTATCTCTTAAGGCAAGACAATATACAGTTTAAGGTGTCGTTGTTAGCCGGGATGTTAGCTGAGATGCAAGTGAAACCTACTTTGAAGCAGTAGATTAAAGAAGCACAGCAAGCTGATATTGTGATTCAACAGATCAGGTCATAGTATGGTAGCGAGAAATGAGATGGTTTCCATGATTCAGATGATCAGGTAGTCTGTTACCATGGTAGGATGGTAGTACCTAATTTCGATAACTTAAGGAAGTTAGTTCTGGAAGAAGCTCATTCTTTGATGTATGCCATGCATCCAGGGAGCACCAAGATGTATCATAACTTGAAAGATATGTATTGATGGCCTGGTTTGAAGAAAGATGTTGCTGAGTTTGTTATGTGGTGTCCAGTATGTTAGCAGGTTAAAGCTGAACATCAAAAGCCAGCAGGAACAATGCAACCTTTACCTATACCACAATGGAAATGGGATCATGTAACCATGGACTTTGTGGTTGGTTTTCCTAGAACAGCCAAAAGTCATGATTCCATATGGGTGATAGTTGATAGGTTGACAAAAACAGCACATTTCCTTCCTGTTAAAACAACCTACACTGTTGAGAAGCTTGCACAGATATACATAGATGAAATAGTGTGTTTGCATAGGGTTCCAGCTACTATTGTATCTGATAGAGGTCCCCAGTTCAGGAGTCATTTTTTGGAGCGACTCCATAAAGCTTTGGGTACGCAATTAAGGTTTAGTACAACCTTTCACCCACAGATAGACAGACAATCTGAAAGAACCATACAAACCTTGGAGGACTTGCTTAGGTCATGAGTCCTTCAGTTTGTTGGAAGTTGGGATCTACACCTAAGCTTGATAGAATTTGCTTATAATAATAGCTATCAGTACAGTATTCAGATGGCACCATATGAGGCATTATATGGTATACGTTGTAGATCTCCTTTATGTTGGTATGAAACTGGTGAATATCAACTTTTGGGTCCTGAGTTAGTGCAGTAGACAACTGAGAAGATTAAAGTAATACAACAACAGTTGAAAGCTGCCCAGGATAGGCAGAAATCTTACACTGATAAGCGTCGTAGACCTTTAGAATTCCAAGTTGGAGATAGAGTATACCTCAAGGTCTCACCTTGGAAAGGTATCCTTAGATTTAGAAAGAAGGGGAAGTTAGCTCCTAGATTTATGGGGCCTTATCCAATCATTGAAAGGATGGGAAAGGTAGCCTATAAGCTGGAGTTGCCACCTGGACTGCATAGATTGCACCCAGTGTTCCATATCTCCATGTTGAAGAAGTGTCATCCTGACATAGAATTAGTTCTGCAACCTATGGAGGTAGCACTAAATGATGATATATCATATGCTGAAGGACATGTGTTGATTCTTGATAGAAGAATCAAAAAGCTAAAAAAGAAAGACATGTGTCTTGTGAAAGTTCTCTGGCATCATTGTGGCATTGAAGAATCTATGTGGGAGCTAGAGGAAGATATGATGAGGAAGTACCCTTCTCTTTTCTCTTGATGTTTTTGTTTATGATTTCGGGGATGAAATCCTTATAAGGGGTGGATAACTTATAACATCCCTGACCTGGGTTATGCTTTAACCCTAGGTGTTTTGCTTAATAAAGTTAATTGGATTCTTGCTCTTATATTTTGATAAGTAATTAAGGCTCAAGAGGAACTTATTTTTCAATTTTAGTCCTTTTTTAACAATGGTGTAAACAATGTTTTGATTGTTGTGGACTAAAGTGCAATTTACCCAAGTTGGGGGGTTAATTTGCAAATGTTACATGATAATATGTTCCTCATGTGTTGAAGCATCATGAGAATGAAGATGATTCATAGGTATGGCTTGGGAAAGCCTGAGTACCAAGAAAGAGCTAATAAAGCAATGTTTGTGCCTTAAAACCTAGTTTTGGGGTAATGTGTAATTTACCAAAAACCTAGGGTTCAATATGCAAATTTCCACTTCAATAAGGTCCCTAATAATTCTTGGTATCTTGTAGAGTCAATAAAATGAAAGGGGCATCTCATTTGAGCTACTTTGAAGGAGAGAGAATCTTGATATTAAAATAATCAAGATTTAAGCATAATTGAAACCTTAATTCAATTTAATGCAAAAATAATTATATTAATTGGATTGCCTTTCAACCAAAATTGAAATGGTTGAAAATACATATATTTGGACTTTCTTGTGCCTTGCAAAGTCCACGAAATATCCTAAGGAGGTGAAGACTCCACTCACATTATTAAAAGAAAAAGAAATATCCACTAACTTATGGATATTAATATTAAAAGGGTTAAGGTGCTTAATTTCTTTTCCTTTAATTCATGGATAATGGAGAGGAATTCGGAATAGAGGAATATATATTTGAATGTAAGGAATTGACGGGGAAGAGGTGGCACTAATTTTGGAATTAAAATATTTTTATAAGGCATTTTCTCTTTCATTGATTTTCTTATAAAAACACCTTTTATAACTCAAATCAAAGGCTTTTTCAAATCCACTTCTTCTCTTTGCTTGCAAAATGACCAAGGGATCTTTGGAGGATCAGGAGGATGACCCTCAACCTGTTGGTAAGCTTCTTGACTTCCTTTCACCTTAATTCCATGGTGTAAATCGAAAATAAATGCATGATTTCTTCTTATCTCGATCCCATCTTCAATTCTAACCATTCCTTTTCACTCAAAGCTTGAGGACGAGCCTTGGGATAGTGAAAGGAGTTTCATCCGCCATTTTTTTACGTGAGTTTGGTGCTTTGAAGTTCAATTGGAGGTGGGTTATATAACTTGAACCCATTTACATTATTATTTAACCATCAATTTTGCAACTATATTGATTCCTTCTCCTTCTTGATTCATTGCTTGTTGAAATTGGTAATTCCATGAAATTAGAAGTACTAGGAATTATATGGACGAAGGTAGATGATGATGACATCATCTTGGACACTTTATCCAAAAAAATTGGCTTTCCAATCGGTTTCAACAAAACCGTTTCAAATCAAACAGTTTCATCAAACCGTTAGAAGCCAAACATTTTCAAACCATTTGGAAGGGTTGACCACAGTTGACTATTTGGAGACTATATGCTAATGTTGATGGTTTATGACCCATTAAATTTAATTGATTTATTCCAAAGGGTTCATCAGTTGAAGGTTAAACAATTACCAAACCCTAATCGGGTTAAGTGCTGAAATTTCAATTGGTTGATTTAAAATTTTGGGTTGATTAACCCAAACGGTCTCAAGACCATTTATAGATCACCCAAACAGTATCAAGACCGTTTGGAGGTCAACCAAGACCATTTGGAGGTCTACGGTTGAGTATGGTTAAGTAATTGAAGGTCTAGAGATATCAAATTGAAATGCAATCAATAGCTAATTTGATGATCAATCCAATGATCTAAACCTTAATTGAATTTCATAAATTTTAATGATGGATGGGGAAAACGGTCTCAAGACCATTTGGAGGTCATCCAAACGACCTCAATACCGTTTGAAGTCAGGTCATATCATAATTTGATGATGATTCATTGATTTCAATTGAATCAGTTCTACAATGTTAGTCATTGAAGGTTCCTCGATTTCAAAACCCTAATTAAAGGTTTCTTGATTATAAATCCTAATTCAATTGGGTTCAAAACCCTAATTGATGGTCTAATTGAAGGATGATTCAATAGTTCTATTGATGAATGAATCAAGGATTCAATTGATATTCGGTCCATTGATTGAAACCTTGAATTGTTTAAGTGTTGAAAGACCTTTTTGGTCCATTCAGTTGTGAGAGGGTTTGGACCAAACAATCTCAAACCGTTTGGAGACCCAAGTTCATTCAGTTTCAATGTATTTCTTGGCTAAATGGTTTCAAGGGCAATTTTCCCAAACAGTTTCAAACCGTTTGAATTCTAAGAAACCAAGAACGTTTAGGGGTCTAAGTAATCAAAACCGTTCGAGGTTCAACATGACTAATCCATTTGGATATTTAATGTAATTGAAGACTCAATTGATTAATCCACTTGGACACCTAATGTAATTGAAGATTCAATTTGTCAATTCATTTGAATACTTCATGTAATTTAAGGTTCAATTAATAAAACCATTTGGACACCTAATGTACTTAGATGATTGATACCCTTAGTGGAATTAATCATTGATGCATAATGATGCAATAATTCAATATATTATGCTTACCCCAAATGCATGTATTTGAATAAAGAGTAGGCTCAATGTAATCAAGAATTGAGTAGTGGACATCCTGAATAGGATGAGAGAGAGATTCATACATGTAAGATAATCATGTAGCAATCAAGCCTAACAAATTCAAGATAAGTGTGATATACAATTAGGGTATGATCCTTGATAAAGAGATCATAAAACCCTAATTAAGTTGATTGATGAACTCAAACCCTAATTTAGGGCAATTCTGAGTGAAACCCTAATCTAGGGGGATAGTGTGATATGAATTTATGGTAATGACATGAGTAAACCCTAATTGTCGGTTATTGAATATAAACCCTAATTTAGGGTGATGTGAATAGTAAACCCTAATTCTAAATAGGGTGAAGGTGTGTGTGAAACCCTAATTCTGGGTTATACTATATAGCATGAAACCCTAATCTTGGACAATGAAATAATGAATCATTGGTCCTAATTGAATAAAGGGGATGAGTAACCCTGATTGAAATGAAATGGGAAACCCTAACCCCGGTAAGGGAATAGTGGTGTTACCCTTGAATAGCATGGAACTGAAATATGATTGATATATATGTTATCATGTATGCTAACCATGCAAGTATCCTAAGATGATGAACATAGCCAGGTATGAGCTATGATGTTTATTTATTGAAATTATTTATTGAGCCTTGTGTGCCATAATATGCCTTGTTACTTAATAAATGGTAACAAGGGAGTGAATGGGCCTCAAGTGCCATGAGAGATGCTTGTGTAGCAAGTGTTATGTTTACCCTGGTCAGATGACCTGAAGGTGTTAGTTATCTAAAAAAGTGGTAACAGTGCTCAATGATGAGCTAAGGGTTTGAATAACTAGAACCATATGATTATGGTATTGAGATTGTGAAGGGATGATAATTCCCAATATTGAAATGAGGGACTGAGATCCCAATGTCTTATAAAGACTTAGAAGTGATTAATGAAAATAGTACGTGTTTCTTTGTAGCAATTGTCCTAATAAGTTATGTTTGAAAACTTGGATGATGCTAAAAGAATATGATAATGTATATAATTAATCAAGTGAAAGCTATTCATGTAGCGCTCTGACCATAGATCCATCATCGTCAGTAGTTGGTGATGGTGAAATAGGTTTTCCTACGGGATCTCCTGGAGTTTGCATATTTTTAAATATGCGGGGGTTGATGGGCGGAAATATTCGTACGTACTAATGGGGTGAGTTGATGAAAGGTAAACATTAAACCTCTCAACCCTTCATTATATGTGTCGGGATGGATGTATCATGAATCTCCCGATGATGTTAATGCCAGATCGATGGAGATAAACACGAAATCTCTCGATTGCAAAGAGAGTGCAGCCGCCGTTGTAACTCTATAGCAAAGATGACACTATACCCTAGTAAGCTATGTAGCAGATACACAAGGTGTCCTGCATGTCATCTCGTACTGACCAAAATGTGGGAGGTCATGGAAGTCGACTCTTCCATTGACTTTGTATGGTACCGATTTTGATTTTGCAATGGTCGGTTGGAGTATGAGCGGTATACCTTGTCTCCTCAGAGCTTAAGTATGTTTGTAAAATGTAATCAACCCTGTAGAGTATTTGCATAAGATTGAAATATGAGAATCACTGGTTGATGTTATCTTGCTTAGCATATCCTAGATACATAAATGTTATATATGTTCTTCAATTCCTTATTGAATAAGAGACATACTGCTTTATCAAGTTATAGCTGAAATACTTAAGTAAGAATATTGTTCTAATCTGCATAGATAATGAAATAACTGCCGTCGAATATATGATTCCACTGTTCAGTCTATTTCTATTAAACTCTAATAATAATGTTTTCGGTGGAGAGTTATATCTCTCGCTGGGGCAATTTTATAAATTGTCTCACCCCTGTGGGATTCAAAAAAATTTTAGGTAAACACAGACAAAGTGGCAGAAACCCTGTAACAAGGGAAGAGCAGCAGCAACAACATCAGGAATAGCAGTAATATCCCAGGTGGGGATACTGGCTATCAAGCTTTGTATAGAGAGTCCTATGTGTTGTCTTTGTACTCTCAGGTCCTAGGAGTTAGTGGATAGTGTTTTTATAATCGATATGAGATTTTGGCTCGAATGCCTCGAGAATTTTGTTATTTGTGCTTTTATCAAAGCTAAGTGTTGTATATATATTCCTCGAGAAGAGATGGTACATGGAATGTACAATGTGGACTAGTATGTAATTGTTAATACTTGGGTTCTTGTTTAAAGAGTTTTCCTGTAATGGATCTTTTTATAAATGGTTTTAATTTTTAGTTATTTTCAGTAATCTGATATTAATAATCATGTTCACATGGTGATTTTGCACTTGTTATCTTAATCATAGTAGGTGTACATCACACCAACGACCAATTTTGATCATGGTTGCATGGAGGGCTCAGATGGCAGTCGTCTTCCCTAAAGCAAAAACCCAAAGCTCCTACAACTGGAGTCACCTCGGTGCAATTCTGCTTGAGGTAACCATCTACGACACTCCTTCTTTCATTATGTACTTTTATTTTTCACCGAGTCGTCCTCTATGCCTGGGTCGTCTAGCGCCACCATGCTCCCCTGTTTTGGGCCACCGCCAGAGGAAGATTCGACAACTCTTGACTTTGGTTTGGACTTTGGGACCCATTGTGAGCTTTCTTATGATGCAATGGACACATTGGGGTGTCCACAAGGTTGTTGAGACCTCATTTTGACCAAATCTCCACCTCGCCTGCTTTTGTGATCCGTGACTGTTATTAGGTATTTTCTCTAGCCCTCGGGTGCCTCTAGTCTCTAGATTCCCACAACCTATCTCCTCACGAACCTCTCTGTGGGGTGGGTTTTGGCTAAGTCATAGCAACACAGTCATTTCTCGATGTGTCCCCCTCACCGCGATCTGTACCAGTTCCTTCCTTGGTCATCTCCTTAGTGGGGCTCACCTCGACCCAAGCTACCTCAGGACCGGAGTGATCATTCTCCAGGTCTAGGGTGGAGAGTCGCACACAATGAGCCTTGTGCTCCTTCACCTGGAGCCTGGATCGAAAGTTGTTGCTTGGGACCTCAGAGTATCATGTTCACATGGTTTGCTTGACCCATAGATCGACTGCTTTCTCAAATTCCCTTCTCATCTCCTAGCCTTCACAGGACCAGAGCAAAAGCTCTTTGAGTTCGGAGTGATGAGTCAGAGTCAATGGAATTTCCTCCCACTCGTCTAGATGTCTGAATCAAAGAATTGTACCTTGGCATGAGCTCTGTGGAGCAGCCATGGTGTTGAACACAGGGTTTTAATCCCTAGGATGAAAGTCTAGTTCAGCCCACGGTGGCCAATATATCAATGTCACGTCCATGGGGGTATATTGGTAATTTTAGTCTCATTTGACTTGTTTGACCAAAACTTAGTTTTCCCCTGATGATTCACATAATCATTCATTGGTAAATTTGTCATTTCACAATTCAATTTTTGTATTTAGCCAGAAATGATTTAAACTTGTAAAATTCATAAGAAATTAATTGTTTATCCAAATAGGACATATATATACAATTTCGAAATCAAAAAAATACGAATGATTTATTGGAATAGGTTTCATGCCCAGATTTGCAATCTAATGTAGGGTCAATTTCTCAGCAAAAGATTTAATGCATATTATATTAATCAAATGCGCATGTATTTTGACTAGGTTGAGACAACCCTGACCTTGAAATTAGGAGGTGTTATTGAATATCTAGGACTGGTCATAAAGTATGTACATCCTCTATTTTATTTTGGACATTATTTGACTAAAACCTAATTTATTTTAATGAGGCATCTCTTGAACTATTATTCCTTATGAAATCTAATTTCTTGAACATTTACATTTCCTGATGTTGACTCATTATATCCATGTAGCTTTTGGAATACCTTGTTTATATGGGTACCTGTACCCCACTTGCTACGAATGCCTTTTTATGAAAAATTGACTGAAATACTAAGTCTTACCTCTCTATTTTATGCATTCTACATGTTTGACTAGAATATCTGGAATAGTGGTACTTATGTACAACCATACTTATATAGGGCGTGTGTATTCTGCTCGGGGTGTGCGTTTCCACCGTTGTTTACTTTTAGGCCATGATCGTATGGTGTTATGGCCATATTTTAGGTATATTTAGTCTACATTGTTATGCATGCAAATGTTTGTTGTTTTAATATGAATCTTTGGATGATTGTTATGGCAAGACACTCTTTATTATTATGCTTGTAATTTGACATTAATATGCCTCATTTCTCTGGTTATATTCCTTTTGAACTTATCTAATTGCAAATAGCCCCCTTCTTGTGGGAACATCTCTTTTTGCACTTTTACCCAATATAATGCCCAAAGTTTATCATGTGTACATACTCAGCCTTTGCTGACCTCTATGTTGTTTCCTATGTTCTGGGTGATGTTCCTTTCCACCTAGGTTTAGGTACATTGGAAGACAAGAGCTCAAAAAGATCACCCAAATGGCATTGACTTGAGGATAGGTTGGAATGGTTGGGTTACCCTCTGATACTGGCTTTAGTTGTACTTAGTTCAAGTTTTTGTAAAATCACCTATTATGGTGAGGAACAATTGTATGAATGAATCATAAAGTGACTTTGTAATAGTTTTGTTTACGCTGCTTTATTATTACATGACTCTTGTATTATATATCATTTTGAGTGGATCCCATTTTGGGTCTCACTCTTTACAGTATCACCTTGATCTTCTCTATTGTCTGTTGTACTAACTCAGGACCCAAAAGTTGATAGTCACCTATCTCATACCAACATAGAGGTGACTGATAATGTCACCCATACAAACCCTCATAAGGTGCCATGTCTATACTACTCTGATAACTGTTGATGTAGGCAAACTGAATCAAACTCAGGTGTATATCCTAACTGTCAAGAAATTGTAGAACACATGTCCTCAAAAGATATTTTGACGTCTGAATGGTCCTTTCTGACTAACCATATATATGTGGATGAAAATTTGCACTAAAACTCAACTATGTCCCAAAAACTATATGCCAATTTTCCCAAAATGACTCATAAACTATGGACCTCTGTCATATACAATGGTAATCAGGATACCATGTAAAGTAACTATCTCATCCACATATATCTGTGCCAACTTCTATGTTGTATACATTGTCTTGACTAGAAGGAAGTGAGATTATTTGGTCAACCTATCAACTATCACCCATATGGAATCATGACCTTTGGCTATCCTATAGGGAGACCAAGACAAAATCCATGATTATATGATCCCATTTCTACTGTGGTATTTGGAAAGGTTGTATGTCCCTGTAGGCTTCTGATTTTTAGCATTAACCTGCTAACAAATTAGACAGTTAGCAACGAACCTACCACATCAGGCTTCATACATGTCCACTAATACAAATACTTCAGGTTATGGTTACTACCAGGATGCATCACATACATCGTGGAATGAGCCTCCTCAAGCACCATCTTCCCCATGCCATCAATATCTAGAACCACTATTGTTATGAAAGCATATTATACCATCACTTGAATCATGGAAGTTTTCAAGCTTCCTACTACCAAGACCTAAACTGATATTCTATATCACAAAATCATCCTTCTATGCATCTCTAATTTGTTGCATCAAGGTAGGCTTTACCTGCAACTGTGCTAGCAATCATGTCAACAAAGAAACCTCCAACTGTGTGTTCATCTGACAAAGAGACACTAACATATCTCGCTTGTGACACACCATAGACTATAATTGTGCTTTATCTATAGTTGATGATGATGATGACTTCCTAGTCAATGTGTCAATCACTACATTCACATTTCTTGGATGGTAGTCTATCATACAATTATAGTCTTTTATCAGATCCATCCATCTCCTCTGCCTCATGTTCAACTCGTATTTCAAGAAGATATATTGAAGATTCTTGTGGTCAGTGAAGATCTGACATTTCTCCTAATATAGATAGTGCCTCCAAATATCCAGAGCATGAACCATAGTTGCTAACTCTAGGTCATGTATTGGGTAGTTGTCCTTGTGTCTCTTAAGCTATCGTGAAGCAAAAGGAATCACGTCCTTGTCATGCATCAACACACATCCGAAACCATTCTTTAAAGAATCACAAAAGATGATGTAACCTTTCCCTTGCTCTAGCAGGACTAAGATTGGAGCACTGGTCAACTTCTCCTTCAACAATTGAGAATAATGTTAACATTTGTCATCCTAGGAAAAAGGAACACATTTCCTAGTCAACTTAGTTAGGGTAATACTACAACACTAAAATTCTTTATGAATCGCTTGTAGTAACCTCCCAAACATGGAAAAGTACAGACCTCCATAGGTGTCTTGGAATGTTCCCACTCCAGCACATACTCCACCTTCTTAGGGTCTACACAAACACACTTAGCAGATATGACATGGCCAACATCACCTTGTTCAACCAAAACTCACGTTTATTGAACTTGGAGTACGACCTGTGCTGCCTCAACAACATCAATGTATGGAGAAGATGTTGCTCATGTTGCTGTCTATCCCTAGAGTATATCAAGATATCATCAAAAAACTCGACTACAAACTGATCAAGATATGACCTAAACACTCTGTTCATCAAGTCCATGAAGTTGGGTGGTGCATTGGCTAGCCCAAACTGCATAACCACGAATAGTGACCATACCTATTCCTAAAAGCAGACTTGGGTATGTCCTCTACCTTGATCCTCAACTGGTGATATCCTGACGTCAGATCTATCTTCAAGAACATAGTAGGACCTCTCAAATGATCAAAAAGATCATCAATCCTCGACAATGAGTACTTTTTCTTTACAGTGGCATTGTTCAACTGTCAGTAGTCTATGAAAAGCCTCATCGATCCATCCTCCTTCTTCACAAACGATGCAGGATCACCTCAAGGGGAAGTTCTTGATCTGATGAAACACTTTTTTAACAGCTCCTACAACTATTTCTCAACTCTTGTATCCTTGTTGGTACCATCCTATAAGGTGCTTGTGCTATTGGTTGTGTTCTAGGAACTAGATTGATCTCAAAATCATTATCTCTAGGAGGGGAGACACCATGAAACTCTTTAGGAAAGAAATCCTCAAACTCTTGCACTACTGGTATCTCCTGGATTTTAGGACTCTTCCTCTTGGTATTCAAAACATGTGCCAAGAAAGCCTCACACCCTTTTCTCATCAACTTCTCTTCTATCATATCCAACATAAAACACATAGGAAGAATCTTCCTATGTCCTTTGAAAACCCAAGAGACATCTCCATCATGGAACATCACCACCTTAGAACTACAATCCAAAACAACCTTGTACTTCACCAAGGTATCCATCCCTAGGATCACACCAAATCTATGCATGTCAAGTGGCATAAGATCCACTTGAATGATGTGTCCCAAGAAAGAAGGAACACAAGATGGAGACACTACCCATAACTCGACAGAACCAACTAAAGGGGTTTCTAGCCAAAGACTATGAGATCCATTACAAACAGGCAGATAACAACTACTTATCACCTCTCTGGTGATATAAGAGTGTGTCACACTCAGGTCAACCAAAATAGATACAAAAGAAGAAGTAGATAAGTCAGAATAAAAAAATTCCATTTGACCTATCACGACCCATGGGTTGAACACTCCCTCTGCTTGACTCATACCATATAATGTAGTCATTGCATGTTAGTATCCTTTTCCCTTGCTAGCTGGTCCAGATGACTCCACCTGCATGCATATTCGCGTCCTCTACCACCACCACTATTGTACTGCTACTACTATGTACCTTACCGACTATGTCTCAGTTGTTGTGTCACTTCCTCATTCTTCATTGGGCACAACCACATCATGTTGCCAACTTGTCCACACTTGTAATAGAACCTAGTATTGCACTACATCTTGGACAGCCCTATCACCGATATTGATGATGCATTATGTACTCTTGCTGGCGGAAAGATGCACCTCTACCCTTACCCGGGGACCACTATGATGGTACTCCTGATCTTGGCTTAGATAAGTTTGACATCTGTTGTGATTTTGGGGATGAGAACCTAGGCTTCTTGAAGCCACCAAATGTTTGTCCTTGGAACTGAGATGGCCTCTTCTTAGCATTGGCTTCATGTTTCTCAATAGCAGACCTCTAAATTCTCATTATAGACTCCACAAAGGTAGAGAACCTCCCTTTATTCTCCAAAGTTGATGTTGTCGTTGACAAATCTGAGCTCAGACCCTTATCAAACATGTGGATCCTCTCCTTCTTAGTCACTATCATATGAGGACAGAGCCTTAAAATCTCCATAAACTTAGCCTCATACTCGTTGATGGACATTGAACGCTGATGCAACTTCTCAAACTGAGTAGCCTTCTCGTACAGGTATGTCTCAGTGAAATAACAACTCACAAACTCTCACAAAAACTCTTCCCAACCTATCATGACTCCTGGTCTATTCTCCTCCTCTATGGCCCACCAATGGCCAGCACTGCCCTCCAACAGATAAATAATGTGTTTCACCTTGTCCTCTTCTAGGATGTTGGGGATCTTGAAAGCCTTCTCAACCTCGATTAGACACATGTCGGTGTATGCTGAGTCTGTTGTACCTGCATACTCGATAGCTCCAATATGTCTCAACCTCTCAAATATTTTCCTGGAACCTTGAGGTTCCATCTTAGAGACGACTACCCTAGTTTGAGATATGGGCGCCCTATCCGCTAAATGTGTAATCGTTGCCATGAGATGTCCAAACATGGATTGAAAAGATGGATTTGCTGCAATTGTTGGGTCAAACTAAGGCATTGTAGGCTATTCTGACCTAGTCTCAAGCACCACCACCACTGTTGGCCTCCTACCACCACCTCCTAGTGTGACATAGCTATTCTCAGTATTGCTCTTCACATTTTCCAAACATATTTGCATAAGCATAATCTATGTTTGAATATGTCAAATTATGTTAAAGCATATGAAAAACCTAAGTCCTATGTCCCTATAGGCTCAACGAACCTAAGGCTCTGATACCAACTTAACTGTGACACACCGTCATGTTAAACGAGATTACTCAAAATGAAACACATAATCAATCACCAACTAACTATATAGCCAAAGAAGAGGAATAATTAAAATCAAATAAACATCACTATCATATACACGAACATTTAGATAAAGGTCCAACCTCCTTCATAGGATCATATACCATATCATGTGTTTACATATTTGTTATTTGTCCTATGGCTGAGTCCACAACCTATATACAAAAGAGATGTTTCACATATATACATGCCATATACAAACATCGGCATACTGCCAAAAACTTGAGTCGATATACATATCATACATAAAAGATCCCCTGACCAGACCTAAGAGTACATGGACAACTCTAGGACACTACTACTACTAGCCAACCTTCTTCTCCTACTGATCTTTAAGATGATCTTCTTCATTTCCATAAACCTGAGTGCTAAAGACCACCTAAAAAAATGTGATGACCCATGAGATGAGACCGATGTCCCAACGAGAGATATAGTAGACTAAGTAGGTTATATAGTATTAAATTGATTATATAGTATTAAATAGATTAAGAATATTAGACATACTAATCAAGTTAAATAGACAGGAATAGAAACAAGCATGATTAACAAGGTCTATAAGAGAACATATAAAACTATCATTTACTAACAATTGACTACTCTTAATGCATTATATAACAATTATCAGGTTAAGAAACAAAGAAAGGGTTAATACCCAATGTGAAGTGCATTTAACCCTAGCAGATATACTACACAACTTTATTACCTCTTTAATTAAGCCCTAGGGAGTTTGAGTCGTACCACTTAAAGTCCAACTGACCATTGTAAAGTGCTATTCAGATTCATACAAGATCTAAGAGATTTGAAATCATAATATCTCTCCGTCTTAGTCAGTACAAGTCAAAATACATTGATATATCAGTCAAGCTATCTACATCTACATATAGTCAAGATGCTAACAACCTAGTCCATCTTTGGCATAGGTCATTGCACTTGGAACGATGGTATACAAAACTCTGTCATCTAAGGTACAATCATAGCTATCCTCAATCACGTCACATATACACATATTTGAGACACGACCACGGTCATTCTTCATGTGAGGCATGACCGCAACCATCCTCCATAACCTTGGGATCAGATTGATAGGACACACAGTCTCTTGCACCCATGCATACTCAACATGTTATGTATGTGACATCGAACTTCCCTTAGGAATACTCATTTCCCCATCCAGCAAGTCATATCACTAGAATGGTTCTACAACATAGGGAACTACATGATTAGGGTTTCACTTGATTAGTTAATGCTAATTAAGTGAGCTAAGGTTGAATCAATCAATTTTCATACAAACTCTAAAAGAATTCTACAAAAACATTTGTATAACACATTTCCAGAAGATATAAAATGTATGACATATAATTCTTATATCATCATCACAGGATACTAGTCCTTGTCACATCATGAAGAGGATCAGACCTCCATTAGGGATGAACCATTCCCAAAGGTCATTAAGACCATCACATTATTTTCATTTCCTATAAGAACATGATTATCTTCTCATGCCTTAACAAGGTTCAACAAACCATCACCATTCATGTAATAAATAGGTTCAACATTACATTAAAGAACTATGATGTTCATGTAGCAACATATTAGGGTTACAGCAACATTGAGGGAGTATTCTTTCATCATACTAATCATAAACCACTATCTCCTATATATTAGGGTTAGATTTAACAAGATAGGTTGAATTAAAGTTACAAATCAACACTCAAAGATAAACCCTAGCTCTTAGAATCCCCATCCAATCATGGATGCATAAGGTCAAACATGACCATCATATTAGGGCATCAAACCAACCCATCACATCATGAACCTCACCAAGGACCATCAGATGTTGAATAACCAAAACCATCAGATGTAATACAAATAAAACATTGAACCATTCATCTAGGAAAATCATTGAGTTATGACCTAGGAAGGCCATCAAACATGACCTAGTTAGGCCATCAGTTGTGGACATCAGGTCTACCATCATATGTGGTAACTAGAGTCACCATAGGATGTGGCATACAGAGTCACCATAAGATGTGGAGTCTAGAGTCACCATTGTATGTGGCATCCAGTGAACCCATCAACTATGAACCATTGACCAAGGACCTAGAGAAACCATCAACCTAAGTGTCAATAAAGCCATCGAGTGTGGAACTAGAAAAGCCATTGTTTGATGACTCAGTGAGACCATCTAGTGTGGACTCAGTGGAACCATCAAGTCTTGACCCAGTTAAGCCATTGGTTGACAACACTAGGTAAATAATAGGTCAATAAAACCATCGTTTGAATAACCAAAGAAACCATCATTTGGTAGGACCTAAGACCATCGTTTGAACCACTAGAGAGAGTACTAATACCAACATTTGGTGAAGATAGCATGACCATCGGTTCCATGCATAAGAGAAAGTACAAAACATAAGTTTAACACCCGACATCAGTTGTGGCATGAAGGTCAAACAAAACAACACCAAAACCAAACCATCGGGTTGCAAAACATGAATGAAAATCAGCCCAAAACCCTAAGTAAGGCCCATCATTTTGAGAGAGCAAAAGCCATCATTTACTACATGAAAGTAAGGTCTAAAGCTTCCAATTCTAAGGAAGGTTCGTGTACAAGGTTTTATTCAAGAAGATAAGATACTCAAAAATCTTCTCATAAGCTCAAACCCTAGGCGAAGGTAGCATCTTTATACTTAGAACTACATTTTTAGAGCAAGATCTAGTACATGCAAGCTAGGAGTAAGAACTAAACATGGAGAAAGTTATATAAATCATCTCTAGGATGAATATGAAGCTCCAAATAGTAAGGTAGATCGAGGGAAGAGGGAAGAAAACCCTAGCTTGAGTACTCCACTCAGTCAAGCTAGCTCCTTCTCTAAGAAAAAGCAAACCCTAGGTCAAGGAAGCAAGAAAGAGGTGTTCTTCAAGCTCTAGCACAAGATTCACCATGAAACATTATGGATCCAACCAAGAAGAAAGAGAGAGAAGGCAGGGCAGCAAGGAAAACAAAGTAAGGGATATAGATCTCACTTTATTAGGTCAATAATAAGCTAAGGAAGCTCTCCAAGCTCAAAGAGAGGATAGATCCAAACCCTAGGTGCACATACAAGCAAGACCAGCCAAGCTTCTCCTACCTTGGCTCTTTCTTCTCCACCACGCAAGGAGGTGAGATCCCAGTAGAAAGGAAGAATAAAGAGATATCTAGGTGTGTAAAGAGCTCATTTGCATGCAAGGAATAATCCATATAAAGCTATGGGTGAGAGGGAAGAGAAGGTTAAGGTGTCTAGCCATGTTTGCCATGTGTCCATGGCCAAAAACATCACATCCATGCAAACCAGTAGGTCCATCCGTTTTGGGATTCAGGAGGACCATCAAATCTTGACACCCAGGTCAGACATCAACCTTCAACAATAGAGTAATCATTAGATCTTGACCCTTTGGTCACAAGGATGAAAACACTAGCTCCACCAACAGTTTGCACTCTACATGGTGAACCATCAATACAAGGAGCTCCAAGGGATAAAAACATAAACCCTCACACCTAAAGGGACCACAATAGGATCCCAAAACACAAGGAAAGAAATAGGATCCCAACTCACAAGGAGAACCATTGAGTTCTAGTACTCAAGGTAGCCCATCTATGAGAGCAAACCCTAAGCTCAACCCTAGGTAGATATCACCACCAAACCAGGTGTGCATCTAGGCACCCAAGGTACTACTAACTAAAGCATGAAATCAAATCATGTGAGGAAAAAAAAGCACGTGACTAATTGCAAGAAAAATATAGATATGTGTAAATTGCATAAAAGCCCAAAATAAGCACATAAATGCATAACTTTCTCAAACAATGTCCAAACTGAACAAAACTTAAAACTTAAGATTGTACCATGATATCAAAGAACCTATTAAGGTTTAATTAAGGTATTAAGCATCCAAATATGATAAGAAAGCATGTTCAATTATTAAAACAAGATTGGGGGTCTTACGATTGTCGTGTTATGTGGAAGCACACTTCGAAGTCTCACTCCTGACACTCCCTATGACGCTAGCTTCATTCTATCTGAGTATAGGAAGAACTTTACTCTGAATGGGTTAATGGACATTTATTGGTAGGGTGTACACTAGATAGGACACCCTTGGAGATTCCTACTATATAAGTGTGACCCAAGAGTTAGGATTTATGTGAGTTGGGCATACTCGGTAGAGCGCTCATGAAGCAATATTTTTGTGAAGGATGTTTATGTGAAACACCAATAAGAACTCATTCTTGTACCCACAATATGATTGTGTGATTTACTAAAGTCTCAACCAGAGATTCTATTTCAAGACGTAGTTCATCACGTCTCTTCGATTGAAGTGAGTCATTTTAGGCAATGGTTCAAAGCCACAAGCTACCAATGATAAAAAAAACATAGTAATGTCACAAATTTTTGTTATTTGTTATCTATTATTTTTAAAAAAATTATGGAACATGTGGGGGAATTTTGTATTTCTTTGTTCCAAAAATTAGTTTTACAACCATTAGTTTTTTTTCCGTATTTTGTTTTACTAAATAAAATATACTTTATTTGTTTTTTTAAAGGCTTTTAATTTTCATTTTGCATCGTTTGGAGTCTGTTGACAGTGTTCAAAACAGTAACTATCCTCTCTTTGATACTACTTAAAGCCGTCAATTAACCTTAACAATTAAGACACCCGCCAGGAAGACCAACAATTGCAAATTTAGGGCAACAATAATTACCCTCTCTTGACTACCCTTAAAGCTAACCATTAACTGTGAAGATTAAGATGTATGTTGGGAAGACCAACAGTTACAAAGTGAGCAATGTGTGTGGGTTGTTACCGTGAGGCTCGACTGAGACACTCTTTATATCAGGAGACGTCCACTCTCCATTGGATATACATCAATATAGTAAGATACACAGCGATACAATTGCATACATAGAGAGGAAAGAGACAGAACCAGTTCAACAAAAAAAATCCGTGTTCCCATTTCTTCTAACTTGAACACTCCTATTTCATCAACTATCACATGATCCTCCTGTTTTGGTGGTTAATTGTGTGAATCTAATTAACTTCTTCTTAATATCCAACATTGTCCTCATACTATTTCTAGTAAAAGATTTATCATCTTGCTCAATGAACAAGATTTACACATCTTTAATATGTAGGAAAGAGTCTAATATGAGAATGACTGGTAAATTTAAAACCAGTTGCCAATGAATGAAAGGATCACACAACTTATAAGCTCCATGAGCATTCCATAACTCAATGGTGTGGGACTATTCTAGCATTTTCCTTCAAAAACATCTTCTTTTGTGTGCTTGCACTTGTTATTTTTATATAGGGTGGTCCTCACATTTGTCTCGTAGGGTCTGTTCTGATATGATATGAGAATATTTGGTATCAACTCAAAACACATTAGTAGTGAGAGAAGGTCATACACCTTATAAACTCGAGGACCACCTTAGAACTCAGAGGTGTGCAACTATTCTTTCATATGGGAGGTATTGTACATAGTTTTTTATTTTATTCTTATAAAATAAATTTGTCATTATAATTTAATATGACAATCAATTGTGGCACAATTTGTATCTAGGTGTATTTTTTGTCTTTTGGTCTTTAAAATTACAAATTGAAGCTTGTACATTCTTTTAAGGTTATACGAAAAGTTAATGTAGGGATTTTTCAAGGGTAAAAAAGATCATGTATAGGGATTCGTCAAATCGCACCATTTGAGCTATCCACCAACCCATTTAGACATGTTGCTTAACAACTATTACGAAAATGAGATTTATTTCTTTTTGAAACATCTGGAACAAGGATTGAAAGTTAAAAAACATGCAATACGAAACCATATAAGATTGGATGAAACATCTTTATATCAATTGAGGTATATGAATATACACCAACAATAAAACATATTATTTATATAGTGGGTACATATTGCATTTAGTTGATATATAGGGATGCCTGTATTGATACATACATTCCGATAATGTGGCTACTATATATGGATATTATACGTATAGATAGGCATGCAGTTACATGCTCCGGCATGGATTTCAGGGTTTTGGATCGTGCTCTTACTTTATTTACAACCTTAGAGCCATTCAGAACTGAAGTGCCCGTAACTGCATGCTTTGATTTTTGGATAAGAAAACACGTTCTAATATGGACACCAAATGCTTTAATAAATAATAATATACTCCTCAATTCTTTAAACAGAAAGTGCGTACACGGTGCCTACTCTCAGCGTCAGAAGTGATCGGTTAGGATATAAAACAAAGGAAAATGCTAGGTAATATGTCTTTTATACCAGAAATGAGACTAATTTTATTTTTTAGTACATAAAACAATTGACATGACAAATAGATTATGCTATTTTTTTGTTTGCTCTTTGAGTTTGTGGCTCACAACAATTGGGTTTCCATTTCTGGGGTCCAGATTTCCTGTTACATTAATATTGTGCTGGCCCTGTTCCAGCTAATGGCATGCGGCCACACACACAACAGAACGCCGCGTACATAGTAGTTGCTAAACCGCAATCCATAGTTGCTAAACTAATAGACGCGTGAGGGTTGCTAAACCAAGCCAACATGAAATGGATTAACGACGAATCAAACCGGCAGCTCCTGATTCCATTTTATTTCTTTTTGAGAATAGCCAGTATATTGGTTAATCTGATATTAATATGAGTGTGTTACTTTCTAAAAGCATACTCGTAAGGAACATGGCCTTGGCAGAAATTTGATGAATTTAAATTTTGTTGAATTGCGATTGTTCTATTGGTAACTTTTTAATTCGGATTAGAATATTTGATGAATTAAAACTATTCAAGTTCTAATTAGGATATACATCGTGATATATCATGAGTAACTAATAAAATTATAAAATCCCAGATTGCATATTGGTCATGTTTTACGAGAACATGTATTGGTATACTGCTTTGTAAAAATATTAGATTCTGATTCGATTTTGAATTGGGATATTTGGCATCAACCATATGGTCCAATCTAAAAATTGATTTTTTAATACTATAAATAAACTAGTTATTAATAGAAAATAATATAAAATTTAAAACTAATTCATTCTGGGCTTTTCAAATAATGCACTGGCTAGAAATAAAAAATGTCAATACATTATTTTGAAAAATTGGAACCAAATTAGTTTAATTTTTATTTCTTCAAATCAAGTCTTGACGAAATAAAAAATTCCGACACATTAGTTTGAAAATCAGAACCAAACTGGTTTCTAGTTTTTATTTCATCAGACCAAGTCTGACGATATAAAAGATTCCGACATATTATTTAGAAAAAACCTAGAATCAAATTGGTTTGTAATTTTTATTTCCTTTTCTAATAATAAATAGCTTATCTAGAGTATCTAAAAGTCGATCGGTTTCAAATTGGACCACGTGGTTGATGCAAAATATCCAACACAAAATCCAATCGGTATCATATATTTTTACAAAGTAGTATACCAATACATGATATAGTAAAGTATGACCAAGATCCAACCATGAATTCCATACTTTTATTAATGATTGATGATATATAATAATATATCCTAATTATAACTTGTATTGTTGAAATTCATCAAATACTCTAGACCGGATTAAAAGAATCACCACCAAAACCAACCCAATTTAGCAAAATTTAAATCCATCGAATTTCTGCCAAGGTCATGTTCCTCGTGCACGCTTTCGGAAGGAAACACACTCGTGTTAATATAAGATTAACATATATATATTAACTATTTCAAAATTACCTTTCGGTTTAATTTGTCTCTAAGCCATTTTATGTTGGCTCGGTTTAGCAACCTTCACGCATCTATTAGTTTAACATCCACGGACCGTGGTTTAGCAATGAATATGCATCTGAGGCTCTGTATTGTACGTAATGTTTTCATAGCCGAACTGGTGGTCGGACGGTAGTGACTTAGACCGGATTGAGTCGGGTCCAAATGGAGTGGTTAAACCGATTGGACTGGAAATGATGTCAGCATGACATAAAAAAATCTGAACCGAAAAAATCGAATCGGTCACCATGATAAAAGCAATCAGCGGTCGGACCGGTCAAACCGGTTGAACCGGCATATATATATATATATATATATATATATATCTCGCATTACCCACAAATCACGAGATTAGGGCGCGACGGAGGGATTACACACAAGCCAAACCACTCAAAGCTTTTAAAACATTTTTTTTTAAAGACATTAAAAGTTAACCTGATTTATACTGTAAACTAAATCTAAACAAACTGCGGAAGCATTTTTATTAAGCTGATTAGCAATATAAACAGAGTCTACAGCATATTACATTATTCGACATAAAATAAAGCATTACAGTTAATTTACATCTTTATACACATTCTCTCTCACCCACACCTTGTCCCAAAGATCGAGGGGAAAGGACTAAGAGACCTCTAACTACTAACTACATAAACCTTCTACAGACTGAGCGTTAGGATGAAAGGATCCTCCAGATTCCTGTGATGTTGATGACCTGAAAATGTTTTGAGTAGAGGTATGAGCCTACTCGCTCAGTGAATAGCATTTCACTTAGCTATCACTAAACAACTCATCAGGTTTATAAAATTGAAATAAACATAAATACAGTACAAGAAGGGCAGTTCTAATGACATAGCAGATTACAGAATATAATCGCATTTCTATGCAACAACAGATAATTTAAACCAATAAACAAATATAATGAATTGGCACAAAAGTTCGGATAATATTAATTTACTGTGATCCTATATGATTACATATATATATTATTATGCCCCAAACATATGCAGTGCACTCTACATATGAAGATCTGTAGCGAACTACGATCCCACCGTACAAGACTTAGCGACACACCTGGGAAATGCTAAGTCTGACTTCCCGTCCTAGTCTGCACAGGACTCTCAGGCTCTCAAGGGCCTCAGGCACTCAAGGGCCTCACAGCACTCTCAGGCTCTCAAGGGCCTCACTGCAGTTCCTAGGCACTCAAGGGCCTCACTGCACTAACTCTGAGTGCTCTAGACTTCACCTCTAACCTGAGTACACAGGCGCAGGGAGTCAACACTGGGTTACCACCAGAATTACTCAACTGGTTGGTGTTAGATAACCCTATATTACTCCAGTGCCACCGTGACACACGTACGGATTATTGTTGAACACTGGTCGCCGACCATCTAGACTCAGGGCTAGATCGGTCGTTTCACCCCAAAGGTACAGACCGCGCAATGGGGTTCTACAGTGTTGGGGCACCTAAGTCTATTAACTGATTAACATATAACCATTTAAAATAAGAATATCACATTCCATACTTACTGCACATTCTGAACATTTCTTGAAGCACATATATAACATTTGTCATCCTTAAACATGATTCAGTATCATTTATCCAGTTTCCATGCTAAATATCCATTTTTAAATCAACAAGTACATTGCAACCATAATACAGGAAATTTCATCATTTTCATTAAGCCTTTGCATATTTCAAGTTCCAATGAATCTAACATACTCTATTGTATGTATTACACTGTTTAGAAGTTATACCAACTGATACAGAAGCAATTAAGCATTTAATTTGAGTTAAATAATGATTTCTAAATGAACTACTACTCACCGCGGTTTGGGATGTTCGGATTCGGCTAGAAATGCGTCCAGGGACCAAATTTCCGGGCACACGCAAATCATCATCAACCTCAGTTCAGTTCTGAAGCAACCTGTTCCACGCACAGGTTCACACACTCAGCTGATTCGTCGCTACTCGTGGCTAATTGGCTACGGATTCGCATTCGGGACCCTTGGCCAAACTCAGGGACGTTGCTTGGGACAGCTGCTCGCGCCCAGGGCTCCTGGAACAAACTTGCTGCAATCCAACAGTGGTTTCCCCACACGTACAGGTTGAGGAAGGTCAAGCTAAAATACTAAATCGAAGCTGAAGCTTCGGATTTCTGCTCTGGATTCTTGGCCGAACTCCATGGCAAGCTCCCCTTGTAGCTTTGTGCGCCCAAGAGGGCCCTTGGCCGGCCGCGAAAGCTGTCCGTCGGCCATGGTTTTCTTCTAGCCACAGCCCTGCTAGGGGGGGTGCCGCCCTAGCTTGTTCAGGCTCAGATGGTGCAAGGTAGGTGTTAAGGAGGTGGCGGAGGAGCAAGGCGCCGCTGTATCGGCCCATCCCGAACCCTAAACGGCCGCCATTCACACTGCTGCTTGCCTGCAGGTCACCGTACTGCTGGCCGCAGCTCCTCTGCAGGTCGGCACTGCTAGGGCGGGCAGAGGAAAAGTAGAAGGAAGGAAGGGAAGAGGAAGAAGGAGGGTGGACGGAGGTGTTTAATTGCTAGTTGGAGCCAAGGCCAAAGATCGGCCCTCTGCTTCCTGCTGCAGGTCGAGCGCCGCTTTGCGGCCGCTCCCTGTTCTATCGGGAAGGAAGAGGGGAGGAGATAAGCGAGAAATGGA